>CAUYLG010019944.1:0-12358 GCA_963573385.1 Cacajao melanocephalus
TCAGTCTGATCTCTCCTTTATGAGGTGACTCTTTGGATATACGGGGGTCAGGGAGCTGCTTGAGGAGACAGTCTGTCCTTTATAGGAGCTCAAGTGCTGAACTGTGAGCTCCGTTGTTCATTCAGAGCTGCTGGGCAGGTATGTTTAAGTCTGTTGCAGCAGGACTCATAAACCCCTTTTTATTTCCCAGGTGTTCTGTCCCAGGGAGTTAGGACTTTATTTATGAGTTTCCATTGTACTGCTGCCTTTTTTTCAGGGCTGCCCTGCCCAGCAAGGAGGCAGCCTAGTCACTGTCTGCCTGCCTAGGCTTTGCTAGGCTGCTGTGGGCTCTACCCAGCTGCTGTGTGAACTTCCTTGCAGTCCTGTTTTTATGGGTATAGTTAGAACTGCCTTGGCAGTGGTGGCTCACCTCTGTAATGATGGACTCTCTGTAATGGCGGGTTGCCTCGGCAATGGCAAGCTGCCTCAGCAGTGGCGTACTGCCTCCCTAGTGGTGGAGTGCCTCGGTAATGGCGGACGCCCCTCCCCCACAAAGCTGGGCTGCTCTTGGTTCAGCTGTGCTTGCTGTGAAACTCTCAACCCAGAGCGTTTCCAATGGCTGTTTTTTTTTTTTTTTTTAGGGGGGGGTGGGACCAGCTGAGCCTGATCACCTGGCTCCCTGCCTCAGAGCCTTTTTTGTTTTGTTGAACTATCGACTCTCTCCCAGGTGTTCCAGTCACCTCATGAAAAGGCGTCGGGTTCTGTGTGATTTCCCGTGCGGTGACCCACTGCGCAGGCTGAAACAGTGGCACTGATATTCGTGGAGCTTTTTTGCCCGGGAATCTCCTGGCCTGGTTCCCTGTTTCAGACCCCTTTTTAATCAGATGAATGGGAAATTCTGCCTTCCCAAAGCTCTACTTGCCAACTAGAAGGGATATCCAGACTAGTGTATTTTGTACGGAGAACCGCCGTGCCGGGGCGCTGGCAAAACAGCTGGGCCAGCCAAAAGAGCCGGGCTGGCGGCCCGTAGGGTTCCTCTGCCTGGGAATCTCCTAGTCTTTGGGCAATAAAAATCCATCTGGAAATGCGGCGTCCACTCACCCTCTGCGCTTTCACTGGGAGCTGCAATCCTGAGCTGCTCCTAATTGGCCATCTTGGATCTATAATTATTTTTAAAGTAGCCACTGCATAGGACACCCCTGAACTGATGGTCACATGGTGAGCACACTGTGCCAGAAAAGCAGCTGATGACCAAGAGACAGTTTCTCTCACTAGGCAACCACTTTGTAGTAGCACTGATGCCAATGCAGAGGTTGTCTCCAGCATGAGCAACTTGCTGTCTAAGATCTAGCATCTTATGGCACGTGCCAGAATGAGCTATGTCAGGCAAGTATCTATACCAGCTTTCAGGACGTGACATGGAATCAAGGCAACTTATTAAGTGTTTACTGTGCATCTACAGTGCCAGGCACTCTGCTGAGCATGGAGAGTCAGTGGTAACTGAGACATAAGTCTGCTCAATTATCGTTATTTATTGAAACTCAAGGCTCGGTCCTCCTAATTTTTCTGCTTTAGGGACAAATTACAAGTCACTTTAATACAATAATTAATAAAAGCTTTGCAAATATTAATTCACTTAATCTTTGCTAAATATCTGTGAAGTGGTATTATAATCATCTCCATTTTAAAAATTTAGGAAGCTGTGATACACTGAGATGAAGGAACTAGTGCAAGATGCATCTGGTATGTGGAGGAACCTTGCCTATACCACCAGCACCTACATTGAACTCAAAACCTCAATCCTGTACCTCACCCTGCAACTGATTTGACTTTTCATGAAGTTGGCCTTCTAGTCTCATATCCTAACTTCTTCTTCTGCTTATTGTTTTTGGTAACATCTCAACCTTCCCTTGCCAAGATCCTGAACCAGCTCTCTCTCACTCTCTGATTGGTGTAAAATAATCCTTCCCTCCCAACTTCAAGTTCCATTGATAGAAACCATCTCTGCACTGTGATGACTATTCAAATGGACTGGTTGTTTTGGATTCATTCATTCAACAAAAAATTGGGATACTGTATTCCCCACACAGACATCTTGAAAAATGCATTCAGATAGGAAATGAAGGCAGCTCAACAACCACAGACAAGTGTTCTGAATCCCTACAAATAAGCTGCAGTATCAATGCAAGACTATCATCTTTTCCAGTAACTTAATTTGCCAAAGAGATACTATTCCTAGACAAATGAAGATGAAGAGTGTTAGAAAACTGAAAATGACAATTACAATTTCCCCCCAAGTGGCCCAGATTTTTGAGTGTGCTGTCTACTTGCACTCATTTTCAGTTTTCTAACATTCTTCTCTATCTACCCTGCTACCCTCCAGTCTTTTTAATGAGGCATTTCTGTGTATGTGCAGTATATGTATGTATTTTCTTTTTAAATTGAGTGGAAATGGCTGTGTACAATTGTGTTTGTTATAAATAGGAAAGTCAGTCAGCAAGTGATTAAGAGCACCACAGTGAGTCATAAATATTACATTTCTCTTAGAGCTTTTGGCACTATGCAGTGTTGTATCCCAGATAATGTGCATATAACCCTCAGTCTTATTGGCATATGAACCATAGGTTAAGACTATAATGCTGGTTTATTCCCTAAGACCTCCTAGAATATAACCTACTTTCCAATGTGCAGACACTCAGAGCACCCCCTTTTCCCCTTAATTGTGTTTATCTGAAAGTCCCACAAGAAGAGTATACAAGTTCCCATATAATCTTCCTACTGCTGGTACTTCTGCTATCCTTATGTTCCAACTCAGCGCTTGCCATCCTTTTGATTTGTTTTCTAATCATTTGGCTTGGAGTGCTTCCTAGGATTCTCCTGGGGCTACCCATGAGGAAACACTGACCTAACCTTTACTTCCTGTGCCCTTGAAATGTCTGCTGTTGCCACCTGGAGCTCTGTAACTGCCTGGCTGTGAATCTCCATCACCAAATGTCACCTGCAACGGTTCTCTGAGCTGCCAAAACTGTCTGGCTGCCCATGTATTGTCCCTGAGCTGCTTTTGACCTCTGTTGCTCCTCTCCAGCTGATGGAAAAAACCTGTACTGCTTCATATCCTCCTGTTTGTAAAGAGGGAGACCTTTTACTACAGTCACTTGAGTATCCTAGTGTTGAAGATCTAGTTGTTTGAGATTTTTTTACAGCCTTATACTGAGCTTATCCACCTTTTCTAAGGCATCAGACGTAACTGTTTATGTCTCAACTCCAACTGCAGGAAGTATTCAAGCATTTCCCTATGCCCCAAGGAGGTGCCACAGTATTTGGCACTATATCATTCTCTTTTGCCAACTTTTGACTAGGTGAACTGAAAATATGGAGGACAAAATGTGGGTTTGATAGCAGTGAGGAGTAAGGCTGAATGTGGAGTGGGGGATAGTCAGTGCTGAGAGTCAGGCTGGACAAAAAGCAAATCTCAGTGTTTACCCAGAATGGAATGGAAAGAAAACATAAAACAGAAGGGCTAGGACACAGTAGGTCAAAACCTAGGAAAACCAAGAGAAAATATGGCCAAGTGCAGAGCAAAGTGGAGGTTGAAGACCAATACACATGGCTGGCATGGAGGATATGTCATAAAAGGCAAGAAAATCCATAGATAGCAAGAGCAACAAGGTAAGCTGAAGAACACAGTGTTACTCAATGGAAGGTTCCAATTGTGATTTGTCCAGGTTTTTGATGCATCGCACAAAGAATCGAACAACATGCATGTACAATCAATGAAAGCGTAGATTTATTGGAGCAGAAGGCAACAGAAGTGAAAGTAAACTCCATGGAATAGGAACAGGCCCAAGAAAGTGGCTCAAGAGCCCTGGTAGCAAAGTCTTCTGGGGTTAAACTGCCCTCTAGAGGTCTCCCATTGGTTACACCTATGTATATGAAGAGCTGGCTCATGGCCAATTAAAGGCAGAAGTGAACTGACCTGCAGCCAATCCGAGACTGGCATGGATTGGTGCCTTATGTAAATGAATGTCCCAGAATGGGCCAATCAGAGGCCAGAGTGCAGGTTTGGCCCGTGGCCAATCAGTGGCTGGCATGGATTGGCATCTTATGCAAATGAAGTTCCTAGAAGACTAATCATTGGTCAGGGTGAAGGGCTTTTTTTCTTTTAATTTAATTCCAGGAAGGTTCTGTGACTCAGCCTTAGGTTCTCTGCCTTCAGACTCTATTCTCTCCCACCTCTGCAGCATCAGTAGCAGGAGAGGGACCAAGAGACCAAGGCAGCCAGCTTCATAAGACTGAACTGACTGTGCTCTTGTCTTGCTCAGTTGAAAACTAATCTCCAGTAAACTCAGCCTGAAGATCTAAGGGGAATTATATCAAAAAATAGCACATCTGTAGACAGCAAAGAACAGTTATTTGAGGCATTTCCTTTAGAATAACCATGATATCAAATAAGATGATAAGCTCTGTGAACACATATTTTACAGAAACTCCACAGCTCAAGAGTAGATTAGGTCCTAGAAACTCCTAAACCTGGGGACTGCCTAAGCTGTCCCTAGATCTACTTGTCTATAAGTCCAAATGTAAAACACATATGTGACCACTGTTACCATCTGCTGTTGGCAGAGGAAATATCATTTTTCTCTGGCTTTGTCCCCCATTTGCCTCCATAAAATTCCACAGTTGAAAATCCTGAAATAGATTAGTGTCTTTACAAGCAAAAGCAGAATGTGGATGGGCAAAAACCATGTGTGGAAAGTGAGTGATTCAGGCACCTGGATCTTCCTCTTTTCTCAAAGCTCTCATCTCCCCAAGCCACCATTCCTCAGTCCTCTGCATGCCAATTAAAGTCAACAAACACTTACTGAGGGCTCTCATTGGGCCAGGCTCTGGGCTAAGCACTAGGAGAAACAAAGAAGAAGAAGACTCAAGCTCTACTTTCAAGAAGCTTCTAATCTAATAAGGGAGTCAGTTAAATAATTCCAAGCAATTACATCTTCTGTGTTACAGATTCCCAACACGATGCAGGAGTCTTGAAGGATGATTTGGTTTGCTAATTGAGAAAAACGTGGAGGAATCTTCCTTTAGCATTTGAAACAGTACATGAGAAATGCGCTGGGCATGGTGGCTCACACCTGTAATCCCAGCACTTTGGGAGGCTGAGGCAGGTGGATCACCTGAGGTTAAAAGTTCGAGAACAGCCTGACCAACATGGAGAAACCCCATCTCTACTAAAAACACAAAATTACCCAGGCATGGTGGCACATGCCTTTAATCCCAGCTACTTGGAAGGCTGAGGCAGGAGAATCACTTAAACCCTGGAGGCAGAGGTTGCAGTGAGCCAAGATCGCACCACTGCACTCCAGCCTGGGCAATAGGAGTGAAACTGCGTCTCAAAAAAAGAAATGCATGAACAGATTCTTTTGGATAAAGAAGGCTATTGACTATATGCATTTTATTTTCATTTCACTCCCTACTAAAGCCCCCCAAATATGCACCAAAGTAATTTTTAAACTATATATGCACAAGAACAAAAGAGATTGGAAAAGGAGGCAACAGTCACAAAATTTTGGAATCTGGAGCAGATTAAGTAAAGCTGTGAAAGCTAAAACCTAAACTGGTAGTGGGGAAGCCAAGAAGGAATTGATGTATTCCACAAAAGCTACCAAAGGCTTAGAAACTGATGGTCCCAGATATCTCTGAAACTAAGCACAATGGTGATATTAAATGACAGAGGAAAGCCTGTTTAAGAAGAAGGTTAAATTCCTGCTCCCTTCCCACACTCTGCTTAGTCAAGTATTGCCCCTCTTCCACTATCTCTTTAATGAGCATAACCCAGAGAATTTCTGAACTAGAGTGTGTTAGTCTGTTGTCATGCTGCTAATAAAGACATGCCTGAGACAATAATATAAAGAAAAGAGGTTTAATTGACTCACAGTTCCACATCGCTGAGGAGGCCTCATAATCATGGCAAAAAGTGAAGGGGAAGCAAGACATAGCTCACATGGCAGCAGGCAAGAGAGCTTGTGTAGGGGAACTCCCATTTATAAAATCATCAGATCCCATGAGACCTATTTACTACCATGAAAGCAGCATGGGAAAGACCCACCCGCATGATTCAGTTACCTCCCACTGGGTCCCTTCCATGACATATGAGAATTATTACAATTCCAGTTAAGATTTGGGTGGGGACACAGAGCCAAACCATATCATAGGGGTTACCGGGTATAGTCCAGGGAGGAGGTATAATATAGAAACAGAAAGAATAAATGAATATTGATGCACAGAATGTTGGAAAGTCTGGTCCTCTTCTCTCAGTAAATTTCCACACCATCATCAGACAGATTGAGCCCTGAGGATACTAGAGAACTTTTCTGTGAAATCTGAAAATCTCAGCCCAAAGGACAAACCTGAAGATGATGATACAATGCTTCTAGAGAGACACACCCTCAGAAAATCCAGCTAGCTTGTTAGTGCCTCATTCTGAAAAATAGAAGCACTCTTAGGTTTTTGCCCAAGAAAAATGAAAGTATATGTCCTCACAAAGACTTGTACGTGAATGTTTATAACAGAACTGTTCATAATAGCCAAAAAGTGGAAATAACTCAAATGTCCACCAAATGATGAACAGATAAATAAAATGAAGTATACTCCTACACTGGAACATTATTCAGCAATAAAAATGAATGAAGGACTATTCCATGCAGTAGCAGGAGTGAACCTTGAAATCATTTTGCAAAGTGAAAGATGTCAGTCACAAAAAGCCACAGATTGTATGATTCCATTTATATGAAATGTCTAGAACGGGTAAATCTATAGAAACAAAAAGTACTTTAGTGGTTTTCAGGAACTGGGGGGAGGTGGGAATAAGGAGTGACTACTACTGGGTGCAAGGTTTCTTTTTATGGTGATGAAAATGCTCTGTTGTTTGATAGTGATGATTTTCACAACTCTGTGAACATACTAAGAGCTACTGAATTGTACCATTTAAAAGATGGTTTTTTTGTTTTTTGGTTTTTTGTTTTTTTTTTTTTGAGACTGACTGTTGCTCTGTCACTCAGGCTGAAGTGCAGTGGCACAATCATGGCTCACTGCAACCTCTGCCTCTCAAGTTCAAGTGATTCTCATCCCTCAGTCTCCAGAGTAGCTGGGATTACAGGCAAATGCCACCACACCCAGCTAATTTTTGTATTTTTAGTAGAGATGGGTTTTCGCCATGTTGGTCAGGATGGTCTTGAACAACTGGCCTCAAGTGATCAGCCTGCCATGGCCCCTCAAAGCGCTGGGGTAATTATAGGTGTGAGCCACCACGCCCAGTCTAAAAGATGTACTTTATAGTATGTGGCTTCTGTCTCAATAAACATAATATAGACACACAAAACCAAAATTCACCAGACATCTGAGGAAGGAGCCTAACACAGAATTGCCCATTAGAAATACAATGCAAGTTACATATGTACTTTTAAATTTTTTAGTAGTCACATTAAAATAAATTTTTAAAGAGCCAAAATTAATTTTAATAATATAATTTACTTACCTCAGTATATCCTTAATATTATCATCTTAACATATAAACAATACAAAAATATTAGTGAGATATTTTACCTTCTTTTTTTCATTCTAATTTCTGAAAATCCAGTCTATATTTTATAGTTATAGTGTATCTCAGCTTGGACTAGCCAAATTTTAATTACTCAATAGCCCAGGTGTCTAGTGGCTAGTGTATTAGACAGCATGGGTCTAAAATGAATGCTATAGGCCAAAATATAAACAAAAACAAAGCAGAGCAACTAAAAAAGAAAAATCCTTAGAGAAAGCAGAAACTACAGAAGAAGATTTTTAAAACTAAGCTATTATTAATATGCTCAGGGTATAAACAGAAAATGTACACTGAGAAAACAAGAACAAAATATCATTAAAAAAAGAACAGGGAATCAAAAGGAATTATTAAAAATTAAAATTATGATGGCAGAAATTAAAAATTAAATAGAAATGTTTAAAGATAAAATTAAGGAAAACTCCTTTATAGTAGAACTAAAGGACTAGATGGAAAATTACAGGGGAAAAAAAAGCAAATTAGAGAACTCATCATGAAGAAGGGAATCATGGAATTAATCAAAGGAGTAATTCAAGAATATTTCCCAAAATTGAACAATAGGGTTTCCTGATTGAAATGACCCAATAAACAGATTGAAATAAACCCACAGTGAAGCACATCAGTTTTGAAATGCCAGAACACTTGAGACCAGGAGTTTTCCAAAAAGGTAAACTATAAGTCATGCTTCCAGAAAGGTAAACTACAGGTCAGATACACAGATCAGAAATTCAAATGTCTTTGAGACTCTCAATGGCAACACTGGGGCTAGGAGACAATGGGCAGACAAATGCCTTAGAAATTCTGAGGAATAATGACTTCTAGACTGGAATTCTACACATAATCATACTACTAGTTGAGAGTGAGAGTAAAATGAAAAAATGTTGGACCTGTGATATCATCCCCCTCTTTCATTTTTCTCTGCTTTTGGCTGGATCTCTGACAGTGGCTGCTCTTCATGGCTCCTGCTCCCCACAACGTGGGTCCTTCTATGGCCCCAGCTTCTGTCTTCTGGATCTAAACCAGTAATTATTGAATACTACAATCATCTTTTCGAAACACACATGAGCAAGCTTTACTTTAACAGAAATTTTAGAAATTTTAATCATTTCAGAAATTTTCATCACTCTTTTATATCCTCCTTAGGTTTTTTCAAACTTTCATTCTACTTTTTTTACATAATTTCATATATATGTAATATTTATGAATCATTTTATCAAATGAGCAACTTTATTAGTACATAAAATACTTTAGTACATAAAAATTTGTACATCAAACGTTTTAGTTGGTTTAATTTCCTGTGACCATAAGTCTTATGTGATCAAATTTTTTCTGGAATTAGTTGTCATTATAATTATGTGTTGTAAACACTAAATAACATTTATATATTATAAATTTTGATAAGTAACTGAAAAATAAGGGAAAATTTTTAATGCAAGTGCTGTTCAATGAGACAATTTTTTTCCTCAATTAGTTCATGTATCTGTGGATGAAAAGGCCTTATTGCCAAATGAGGCAGGACTCAGCATTGACTCTGTCTCCATTCTGTGCTTCTATAAATATAAACAGTGAGAAACTATGTTCACATGAATAAATATATGGGATGGACATTTTTATTTCTTTTTAAAAACCAACGTCACTTGATTCTTTTAACTCCCTCCTGGTTACAAATCAAAATCCAAAAAATACTCTACCATCAAAAGTTTCTTTTTAATGACGTATCACCTGACAATTTCATTGGATCCTTTTTTGATTTTGTAGAATGTAAAAAACTGAAAACCACCTGAATTCAAACAATCAAACAAACAACAACAAAAAAAAAAAAGTAGACATTTGAGTGTTTTACTTTCTATATTTTGGGAAAAATGGTCTTTATGCAAACTTAGAAAATTATTATTATTTGTGTTTCTTACTGTTCAATTTAAATTCACCTTGGTTAACTTCAGAATGAATTGAGAAAAATCAAAATATTATTAAATTTAATACTCCTTTGCAATTGCAATATTTTTTGATAAAAAACTTTCATTCAATCACAAGCTTTACATATACATTCATCAAAACCCTGGAGCTACAGATTTAGCTTATTCAGGTTATGGGAATTCTCACCCATATAATTTAGTTAGGAAGGCCAAGTCTCATTTTCTACCCATCAGCCATATAAACCTATATTTGTCGGAAACAGTCCAATTCTATTTTTCAATTGCAACAAGCATATTATTAAGCATTTCAGGGAATATATATTTTTAAAAACACACACACAAAAGACCACATATTGTAAAATATATTACTAAAATTATTCAAGACTACATATATTTCACAAGTTTTTAAGATACTAAATCAGTATCCTATTGTTCATTTTCTACCTAATGAGAACATGCTATGTTGCTAAAATTGTTTTTTATGAATCAAGAAGTATGATAAAAAAGACATGAAATTTAGTAAATATATTCTAATGTTGGCTTTTAGGAGTAATTAAATTAGAATCAAATCTTTAAAATAAAAATAACTCTATTCATTATGCATTAAAATCAAACTTTACTTATATACTTTATGAAAGAGCATAGACTGCTAAAAATTAGATTGGCTAGCACATTTTTTTTTGTTAATAGAAACTAGAAATGCTGAATATTTTATGGGATAAAATAAAATATTTACCATATTTGAAATAAACATTTCATAACATATTTTAATAAAATTGCTGTTATTGTTAAATAACATCCCAAACTCAAAGGAATTACATAAAAGTTTTATCCACGGGTTTTCGTCACTATATCTGGAAAATTTTGATAGTACTGGGAAATATTCCAGTTAAATTTAAAAGAATCAATAACAGCAATCAATACTGCTTAAGCTCTTGGAAGGTGCTTTTTGTTCTCAGCTAATTGTATGTCATGAGGATAAGTATGGAGAATAGCTGAAATAAACTTGATTTTAATATTTTCTGAAGTTGTTTCAGTGTTCAATATTTTCTGCCAATTTCCTTTGCTCTTATGGGACCTTCCCTCAGAGCTATGCAGTCTTAATAGTTGGAGGGTTAAAGAAATTAATGACTGCTACCACCTATCTATCCCATATATATCTATCCCATATATATATGTGGGATAGATAGGCCCTACTCTATCGTATATCTGAATCTGAATAGGCCAACGAGGACAAAAATATTGATTTTCCAAGAACAAGCTTCACCTTTTTTTCTTTGTTTGTTTAGTGGATCATAATTTTTTTTAATATACTTTAAGTTCTAGGGTACATGTGCAGATTTTGCAGGATTATTACATAGGTACACAGATACCATGGTGATTCGCTGCATCCATCCCCCCTTCACCTACATTAGGTATTTCTCTTAATGTTATCCCTCCCCAACATCCCCACACCCTGCTATCATTCTGCTACCACCCAACAGACCCCAGTGTGTAATGTTCCCCTCCGGGTGTCCATGTGTTTTTATGGTTCAACACATGCTTATAAGTGAGAACAAGCAGTGTTTGGTTTTCTGTTCTTGTGTCAGTTTGCTGAGAATGATGGTTTCCAAATTCATCCATGTCCCTGCAAAGGACATGAACTCATCCTTTTTTATGGCTGCATAGTATTCCATGGTGTATATGTGCCACATTTTCTTTATCCAGTCTATCCTTGATGGGAATTTGGGTTGGTTCCAAATCTTTGCTATTGTAAACAGTGCTGCAATGAACATACGTGTGCATATGCATTTATAAAAGAACAATTTATAATTCTTTGTGTATATACCCAGTAATGGGATTGCTGGGTCAAATGGTATTTCTCTTTTTAGATCCTTGAGGAATTGCCGCACTGTCTTCCACAATGGTTGAACTAATTTACACTCCCACCAACAGTGTAAAAGGATTCCTATTTCTCCACATCCTCTCCAGCATCTGTTGTCTCCAGATTTTTTAATGATTGCCATTCTAACCGGCATGAGATGGTATCTCAGTGTGGTTTTGATTTGCATTTCTCTAATGACCAGTGATGATGAGTATTTTTTCATGTTTGTTGGCTGCTTAAATGTCTTCTTATGAGAAGTGTGTGTGTTCATATCCTTCACTCACTTTTCGATGGGGTTGTTTTTTTCTCATAATGATTGTTTCTTTTGCTGTACAGAAGCTCTTAAGTTTAATTAGATTCCATTTTCCTATTTTGGCTTTTGTTGCCACTGCTTTTGGTGTTTTAGTCATGAAGTCCTTGCCTATGCCTATGTCCTGAATGATATTGCTTAGCTTTTCTTCTAGGGTTTTGATGGTGTTAGGTCTTATGTTTAAATCTTTAAGCCATCTAGAGTCAATTTTTGTATAAAGGGTAAGGAATGGGTCCAGTTTCAGCTTTCTGTACATGGCTAGCCAGTTTTCCCAATATCATTTATTAAACAGAGAATCCTTTCTCCATTTCTTGTTTTTATCAGGTTTGTCAAAGATCAGATGGTTGTAGATGTGTTGTATTACTTCCCAGGCCTCTGTCCTGTTCCATTGGGCTGTATCTCTGTTTTGGTACCAGTACCATGCTGTTTTGATTACTGTAACCTTGTAGTATAGTTTGAAGTCAGGTAGCATGATGCCTCCAGCTTTGTTCTTTTTACTTAGGATTGTCTTGGCTATGCAGGCTCTTTTTTGGTTACATATTAAGTTTAAGATAGTGTTTTCCAGTTCTGTGAAAGTCATTAGTAGTTTGATGGGGATCGCATTGAACCTATAAACTACTTTGGGCAGTATTGCCATTTTCACTGTATTGATTCTTCCTAACCATGAGCATGGAATGTTTTACCATCTGTTTGTG
>CAUYLG010019946.1:0-17413 GCA_963573385.1 Cacajao melanocephalus
CAGAGAGAGACTCTGTCTCAAAAAAAAGAACCTCATGGGAAGAAATGCCAGATATAGGTGAAGGGGAGGAAAGCAGCAAATCACACTACCACGTGTGTACCTATGCAACAATCTTGCATGTTCTTCACATGTACCCCAAAATCTAAAATACAATAAAAATTTTTTTAAAAAGTATATGTGTATACATTCCCTAGTCTATGTTTTGAAGATATGTTAGAAAACTAAACTGATAATATCAGAGTTATAGACCTTACACTGGTTGAGAGTCACTAATCTAAGACCCAAATAGCAAAATTCAATAACCATGAATGGAGTTTAAAGATGAGGGGTCCTTGAGATACATGTAAAGATGAGGGGTCCTTGAGATACTTGGATTAGCAGTGCCTTTCACCCTCTGGTTCTTTGGCTGAGTCCATGAAGCCTGTATTAGTCCTAATTAGTTTAGGAATACATTCCTAAATCTTCAGGCCTGTGATGGGAGGGGCTCCTGCAAAGTTCTCTAACATGCCCTGGAGACATTTTCCCCATTGTCTTGGTGATTAACACTTGGCTCCTTATTACTTATGCAAATTTCTGCAACTGGTTAGAATTTTTCCTCAGAAAATGGGATTTTCTTTTCTATCACATTGTCAGGATGTAAATTTTCTGAACTTTTATGCTGTTTCCCTTTTAAAATGGAATGTCTGTAACAGCACCCAACTCACCTCTTCAATGTTTTGCTGTTTATTTCTTCTGCCAGATACCCTAAAATCTGTCTCAAGTTCAAAGTTCCATAAACCTCTAGGGCAGTGGCAAAATTCGGCCAGTCTCTTTGCTAAAATATAGCAAGAGTCACTCTTACTCCAGTTTCCAACAAGTTCCTCATCTCCATCTGAGACCACTTCAACCTGGATTTCATTGTCCATATCACTATTAGCCTTTTGGTTAAAGCCATTCAATAAGTCTCCATGAAGTTCCAAACTTTCACACGTTTTCCTGTCTTCAGAGCCCTCCAAATTGTTCCAACCTCTGTCTGTTACCCAGTTCCAAAGCTGCTTCCACATTTTCAGGTGTCTTGTCAGCAGTGCCCCACTCTACTGGTGCCAGTTTACTGTATTAATCCATTTTCACACTGCTGATAAAGTCATACCCAAGAATGGGCAATTTACAAAAGAAAGAAGTTTATTGGAATTATAGTTTCACGTGGCTGGGAAGGCCTCACAATCATGATGGAAGGTGAAAAGGACGTCTCACATGGCAGCAGACAAGAGAAGAGAGTTTGTGCCAGGAAACTCCCATTTTTAAAACTGTCAGATCTCATGAGACTTACTCAGTATCACAAGAACAGCATGGGAAAGACCTGTTCCTGTGATTCAATTACCTCCCACCAGGTTCCTCCAACGACACATGGAAATTGTGGGAGCTACAATTTAAGATGAGATTTGGGTGAGGACACAGCCAAACCACATCAAAGCCCAAGGGCTCTATAGAAGATATGGAAGAGGACCTTGCGTCCCTTGAAAAGTTATGAAATTTTGCATAGAAACGCAAATGTATATATTTCTGAGGAGACAGTCTCATTTTTGTCAGCTTCTCAAAAACGTCATGTAACTTAAAAGTGTTTAGAAACAATTGTTGGAATTTTGATCTTTATGTATTTGAAAGCCAAACAAATGTGGGGAAAAATATATTTCAGTGCATAAATACTACCAGGGATACTCACAAACTGTGGGCATAAATTGGGTCACATTAATAGTACATTGTGACTCTTGAATCCTCACTTGAACCAGGATTTGTAGAAGCTCTTTTTTTTTTTTTTTACTATTTCATTAGTTTTTGAGAGGAATTATTTCTCATGTCCAAATAGAGTTAACCCTTGATAGTTTGACCTCATATCTAAAAGAGGAAGGCAAATGTTATTTTTTTACACTGCATGGTTCAGATAAAATGTAAAAGGGGCTTACTTAGCCAATTTGAGGTGAGCTTTACTGGGTACCTTGCATAAAGGGTGGAAGTTTCTGAGGCTGATCTTGACATGTATTATTTTCTCCTACCTCTTTCCTTCAGGTTAGGGAATGTTTTTGTTTTTCTTTTTTTCTTATTTTTGTGTTGTTGTTTTTGTTTTATACTATTTTATTTGTTTGGTTTTTTAGCTGTTTTGGTTTTTACAGTTTTTGCACGTGGCATATGAATGTGTAGGGCCACAGGCTGATTTTTATTCACTTTTTAATTAGAAAGCTTTTTCTTAATGTTTATTCTAGTTGACCTGTTGTTTTTCTGTGTTTTGATATTTAATTAATTTATAGATAGTGTATATTAAAGGAGATTCATTTTTTTTTCATTTTTAGAAGTCCACATACTTCAGACCCTACTTCTTTATGTACTCAGATGACAAAAACCAATTTCCAAAGGTCACAGAATTCCTAGATAGAAGCCTTTAAAAAGAAATCTCTCAAGATCAGCACCTTGAAGTGGGAGGCCACATGGTACACATGGACTCCCATCTCTTTTATAGTGTTTCTGATACTCTCCACAGGCTGGAGATTGCTAAGGTGGCAAGGGTGTTGTAAAATTCTGCAGTGGGAAGAACTGCACTTATTTAATATTTGCTCAAAATGTCGCTTTTTGAGCTGACTTGGGATATGGCTTTGCCTGCTTCCAAAATGACAGTTATGACCTTGTAAAGTTACCCAGGAATTTGAGAGCCAAACTTAATTCTATTTTCCCTGCAATATACTTAGTACCGAAGGAGGCAAGCCACAGCTACAGAAAGCTGAAAGAAAAAGAAAAAGAAAGAAAGAAAAAGAAAAAGAAAGAAAGAAAAAGAAAGAAAGAAAAAGAAAGAAAGAAAACGAAGGAAGGGAAGAAGGAAGGGAAGGGAAGAAGGAAGGGAAGGGAAGGGAAGGGAAGGGAAGGGAAGGGAAGGGAAGGGAAGGGAAGGGAAAGGAAGGGAAGGGAAGGGAAGGGAAGGGAAAAGAAGGTTTGAACCAATCAGTTTATTGCCATAAACTCTCTCCTAAAAAAGTCTCTACAGTATTCACAAGCATATTAATCCAATGTGGGAGTTGATTTTACCTGAACATATTGCAGCAAAGTTGAGTAGATGGTACCTGCCAAACTCATAATGACATCATTGGGAATTATTCTGAATTTGAAATCCAGAAGATAACTTTTTAAAGAGACAGTTCACAGCAATTGATATAATTGCTTCCTGATAGTAGGTTAGGCTTCATCTTTGATGGAGAAGAGGACATCAAAGTTTACGTATTTTCTCACGTAGTCATAATACTGAACAGCAAATTAAAATATTTGAATCTCAGTTCTGGCCTTGCCACAATCTAGCAAGGCAATATTTGGCAAGTCATTTAATGTGTCTTCACATTTCTGAAAATGAAAGCTGAATGAGGTCTTTTTTTCCTGCTATATAACATTTACAAATCCTAAAATATGAGTGATGGGAGCCCACATTCTTTTCTGAAATCTCATCTTGCCTACCTTGAGGGAGAACTCATGGGGTGCTGAAGACACAGGGCTCTGCAGAGTGTTGGATAAAGTGTTCTCTCTGCTCTTCTAATTAGGTCAAATGGCTCCTCTAGTAGGCATCAAATTAACTGTGCTAGTGATGTTCACACTGGTCTAGATAAGGATGCAGGCTTACCTCCTCACACCCACGCAACCAGCCCAGAGTGGAGGAGGCTGAGTCACGTGGGCAAATGTGTTCTCACAGACTTATCTTTCCAGTTTCAGCATCTGGCTCCTTCACCCACCGCATTGCAAAAGTCTAAATATTGTTGTGGCTGCTATTAGCTCAGCCTTGAAGAATTGATATAATAAAGAAATATTTCACTTTGATATATTTTTTAACTTCTAACACAGGTTTTTCTTAAAATGACAAATAAACTCTCCTGGCCTGCTCAGTTATTAGTATGCTAAGGAATTGCTCACATTTGCCTCATAGTCAATTGAACTGGACATTTAGTTCAGGATAATAACTAGGCTACAACCCATTATTTTAAACAATAGCTGACAATTTATTTACTAGATAATCTAATCAATATTCCAGCAATTAACTAGTGATTACAACCTAAAATAAAAATTTTGTGTATATCTATTTAATCGAAGTAAACAGAAATGGGCTTAATGTGGAAGATTTGTTTTCTTCTAATTAATGTTCTCACCCATCCCTGAAAATAGAAAATGTCCATAAAATTTTAGATATTTTAAGTAAAATACTTATCACAACACTTATCTTTAGCCAAATAACAGTGATTGTCGAAGTCCCAGAATACGACTACAGTGCTTTCTGCAGACTCCATCTTTTGCTATCTATCAAAGAAAGATAAAAACTAGGAGTGGAAGGAAAGAGGTTCCCTGTAGTCTTTATTATATACCTGCTGATAAAGTACAGGGTTTTCTATGACCTGTATCACATGCACAAAACTCCAGGTTGGATCAGAGAAAGTTCTGTACACCTGCTGAAGGATCAGGGATTACAAGTTGTGTGAGGGAGGAATGGGAGGAGCCAGACGGTATTGGGACATCCTAGGCAATGTTTCCA
The DNA here is from genome assembly GCA_963573385.1 of Cacajao melanocephalus. Taxonomy (NCBI): domain Eukaryota; kingdom Metazoa; phylum Chordata; class Mammalia; order Primates; family Pitheciidae; genus Cacajao; species Cacajao melanocephalus. Next base: position 4,538 of record CAUYLG010019946.1, read on the forward strand.
GCCTACTTTGTGTTCTCCTTTCCCTATCAACTAAGCTTGCTTAATCTGCTTCAGAATTGGGAGAAGGAATTGCAGCCGGAAAATATGTGAAAGAATTTTTAAACCTACAGATTATTCTTACTTTAGAATGAATTGTTATATTGGCAGGAAAAAATAAATGCAGATGTTGGATCATGTTGGAAATCTTGTCAAGAGAGTGGAATTTCTCACACAGAATGGATATGTGGCTTCTGATTCTGGTGGCATATATGTTCCAGAGAAATGTGAATTCAGTACATATGCCAACTAAAGCTGTGGACCCAGAAGCATTCATGAATATTGTAAGTTGGGATTTTTGGGAAATGAGGTACTTTACATGTTAATGTTTGTATCTGTGTATTATTTGCATTATGTATTATATTTATACATGGTAGTGATTCATACTAGAAGAGCATAGTGATGAAGTAGCACATTGTACTGGAAAGAATGCTAAATTGGATGTCAGTAGACCTGGGGTCTCCTCAGACGAATTTAGTAAACTTGGGCAAATGACTTAATCCCTTTGGGCATCAAACACAATTTAACTTTTCCTTGAACACTTTGGTTCATTCTATGAGTGGAGAAATAATTGAGGCCTTTTAAGTTAACCTCAGTCCCTTGATTATTTCCATTTTGTCTGTACTTTTTGTTCTTTTTTCCTTTTTTCCATATTGTAAACGTGTCAGTCTTTGCTTGTTGCTATCAGGGGATCCACTTCTAGTAGCATCTTATACCATTCTATTCTACTCTTCTTATCCTGTTTTTAGACTGCTACTTCGCTGAATAGCAACAAAAGCACCCTGAGTTAGTGCTACAGAGAACCTCCTATGAGTAAAATGCCTAAATGACAATCATCTCTTTAGGTTTACCAGGATTTTTTTCTTTTTTTGGAAGTCTTTCAAATTCTAACCTGGGTTTTAATAATGGCCACCTTATGGTAACACTGATCCCACAGCAGGCATTGTGATGCAAGCTGGAGAGATACTATTCTATTTCAGTTTCACGGCCTTGTGCATTAGATATGATCATTCACATGTTTCAAATCCAGAAACTGAGATTAAAGAAGTTAAACAAGTCAAACAAGGCCACACCAATGTAATAGCATAGCTACTATTTAAATTCAGGACTGCCTAAACACAAAGTCTGTAATTATAAACACTATGCAATAAACCCTCCCAGATGAGAAAGAGGAGAGGCTACCTCCAGATGAGTAAAATGATCGTGTGCAATGTCCATGTTCCACAGATTTATCTAATATACTCTCAGGAAATGGAACTTTAACATGTATTTATACTGATTAAAGATCCTTTCGACAGAAGCTTCCTTGTATGGGTTCTAAAACTGACAGGCCTTAGAAATATTCTGTATCTGCACAGTGCTGAATATTAGGTTTCTTTTGACCATTCCAGTGATTAGGTGGTTTGTCTAGGTAGTTGGCTCATTGGCGGCAGTCCTCAGAAGCCATCCTCTGGCCCTAAGACTGTCCCACACATATTCCTCTGATTTGGAGGTGAGGGGAATCTCTGTAGTGGCAGACAGAGACGATCTTCCTGGGCCCCACCCACTGGGTGTACCCAGCACCTACCCACTGTTGGGGTTTCAGGAGCCTGTAGGCTAAAGCCCATTAAATTGGGCTCTGTTATTAAGCAGCTATGTCTGAAAAAATAAAGTAAAATAGAACATTCATATAATTCAACAAAATAGAATAAAAGTAGTTGAGAGTTTGAACTGTTTCTGAGGTAAGAGATGGGCAGGATTGCTTTCTGGTCCCAACAGGATAAAGTGAATAAACAAGCAGAAAGCAGCAGGTGGTGAAAAAAACCAACAAGAACCAGCAGGTGGCCTGGAAGGCATCCTTTAGTTGCTCTGGCTGCTCATTAGCGTAAGACACGCTCATCAGCACCATGACAGTTTACAAATGCCATAGCAATGACCCACAGGTTACTACCCTTTCCATGGCAGTGGCCCAAGATTACTGGGCCTTTTTTAGAGATTTCTAAATAACCTGCCCCTTAATTTCCATGAAATTAAAAGTAGTTATAAGTGGGCATAAATACAGCTGCCAATAGCCCATATACTGCTGACTCTGGGTGCACTGCCTGAATTAGCCCTGCTTTTCAAGGAGTAGTACCATTCAGTAGAAGATTACTGTCTAACATTACTGGCTCACCCTTGAATTCTTTCCTGGGCAAAGCCAAGAGCCTTCCCAGGGTAAGCTCCAATTTTGGAGCTCACCTGTCCTGCATCAGTTTGACTCTGTATGCTCATGTATATGAATTATGGTCTATCTTACACTTTGATAAATAACTGGCTTCATGTATGTATTTTTTCAGCAAGTGTTTATTGAGCTCCTAACAGGTCCTTGATACTGTGCTATGCATTAAGTTTAGAGAGATCTAAGAATATCAAAGGCCCTGACTTTATGGAGCTTATAGTCCAGCAGGAAGAACAAATACTCAATTAATAATGATAAGAGCAATGAGATAAAAGAAGAAAACATAAAATAGGGGGAACTAATCCAGAAAGCTTTGCTGAAGAAAGGTTTCAAAGCCTGAAATCTGAGAGATAAACAGCAATTACTTGAGAGGGTGGTAGCAAAAAGGTCAGCACATAGGACAGCTGAAGCAGCTAACACCGAATTCAAGGAGCTGAAAGCAGCGTATATCTGAATGATTTTTTAAACACTGTCTTTTTTATACTATTACAAAAGCAAAATATGCTCATTATAGAAAATTTTAAAAATGCAAAAGAATAGTCACCAATGTCATCTGCACGCAGAACTAACTACCTTGTCACGTCTTTATCTTCATTCTAAATCTGTGACTTTTTGTTTCCCTACAAAGAAATGTCATGCACAATTTACTGTTTTCTAACATTTTTTCTACTTAACAATGTATATCACAAAGAATTTCCCAAGGTTGTAAATACCCTTCTACAACACCACTTCACCTTGCTGCATTACGTTCCAGTTTTTGAATAAATATTTGCTCCAGGTTGGATTCTCTGGGGGACAGACTCTGAGGCAGAATTCATACAAGAATGTTTATTAAGGAGAATCATCATTTGTGGAAAGGAGGTACAGAATCAGGAGTAAGCAAAGAGAGAAATCAAGTTGGGATACAGACTCCAAAATAGCCTCACTCAACCCCATGATGAGCTCTGGGGCCAAAACTACTCTTCAGAGATGTCCTACGTTGGGCTGAGACGACCAGGCCTTGGTCATCTCAGCCCAACGTTGGACATCTCTGAAGAGCAGTTCCTCCAAGTTCCTGATTCAATAGGTTTGGTTGGAACCTGATAATTTGCATGTCTAACAGATTAGTCCAATTGATGCTGATGCTTTTGTCCCAAGACCCATGCTTTGAGAACTATAATTCCAGTCCAGTCTCCATATTAAGACAAAGTAAGGACTAGAGAGGGTTGGCAGATTTTTCTAAGTTAACATGATTAGCTAGGGAAAGCAAAGACTTTGTGTCTTACAGGGTCAAGGAATCTACTCTTACTCTTGGATCATTGAGAATATAGCCACAGAGAATTGAACTCAAAAGAAATTGTGCTTTTTCCATAGAGTGAAATCATCCAACATCAAGGCTATCCCTGTGAGGAATATGAAGTCACAACTGAAGATGGGTATATCCTTTCTGTTAACAGAATTCCTCGAGGCTTACTGCAACCTAAGACTACAGGTATGGGTCACCGCATGTCACCACAACACAGCAGTCTTCTCTGTAGTCATGACTTCCTTGTGATTTGAATGTAGAAGAGAGCCATCAAAGGATGGTGTCAGTTCCCCCATAATCTCTGTCACCACCACTCTATCCTTCCCCACTGCCACCAATTATCTCAATTAAAGATATAGCGTTTGCTTTTCAAAACACACCTTCAAGAAAAGTTTATTTTTTGACTTATTTTAACACTTAACCCATCCCCCAAAACCCCTCCTATATAGATGTTTTAGAATATTCACTGACAATTCCTCGGACAGACCATAACATCATCTGCTCATAAAGAATCAAACCTTCATTATGGCACCTGATGGCCACTCCTGTATACTGTGTATTCCTCCTCTAAAGAGCACTTAAAATATTTAAGATGTTGCCTAGCTTTTTACTAAAGGTTTTTAAAAAACAAAGTTCTATACACACATCTAAAATTTTTGATATATATTTCCATAGTTCATACAATGCCACCCTTTTGTATGTGGGATTTTCAGCTATTGTTAGCTTTTTAAACATTTGTCTTCATTACTAAAATATACCTATTTTTCATTTCTATTTGGCTGGATTCTTTTTAATACTCTAGCATATTGTGTTTATAGTAGCAACTACATTGTCTTTCATGTGTACATATAATTTCTTGTTATTTTGACATGGCAGATACACTGATAAGTGCTTTATTTGCATTTGTCTAATTTAATTTTCACAATTACCCTAAGAAACTGCTAGTCATAGATGTTAAGCAACTTGCCTAAAGCATCTATGCTAGTGCTTGCTAGTGAGCTGTAAAACCTGCACGCAAATCAAACCTGTCTCTCTGCCACTATCGCCAATGTTCTTAACTAGGACCAGAAAATGCTGGGCAAATGCTATTGGGCTTTGGTGTAAAGAAACTTTGGGGCTCTGTTTTCCTCTAATTTGTACTCATGTAGCTTTTTGAAAACCACCCTTTTTTCTTACTAGCTGCCCCTCTGTGCCTTATATATGTGCAGCATGCACCTACCTCGGTGTCTTTGGACTTAAATTTCTCTGTCTGGACCGTTTCATCAGATGTCTATGCAACTTGCCTTGGCTCTTCTTTTAGTCTACTTTATCACAGTTCTTCCCTGGCCACCATGTTCAAAACTGCAGCCCTTTGTCACCTATTGAGTTCTTGCCCCTTCCTCGGCTTAATTTTCCATACAGCGCTTACCATCACCTGATGCTATATTTGTATGTTTGTCTATTGTCTGTCTCCCCCAGTCAGAGTGTAAACTCAATGGGAGCAGAGACTTCATTTGCTTTGCTCAAGGCTATAACCAGTAACTGAGTGCTGAGCACATTCTAGTGCTAATAAATATTTGTGGGGTGAATTATGGATTTCGTATAAATAAATGGACTGGGGACACAGCACCACAAATCCCAGGGGAGTGGGCAAAGCACAGTTCTTCCAAGAAGTAGAGTGACTTAGCAATTATTAAGCATGGGTCACCTGCAGCCCGTAGTCATGGATGGAATTTGTTTTCTTACATCCTGTTAACTCAGACTGTTCACTCATCGCCCAGGTGTTTGAGGTTCAAGGAAAAAGCCTCTTTGGTCCAGTCGGTGCAGAATACTTCCCTCTAGTGGCTGATGTTCCCATGTGCCTCTTCAGAGCCAATCTCCCATATCAAAGAAGATTTTTTTCACCAACTCTTCAAAAAGAGAGCCAATGAAATTCATACTGAAAACAACTGAAAAATGTTTACCGAAAAGCTTAAAGCTTGTGGTAGCTGCCTTTTTACCTTTATCAAAGAATCTTAGTTGGCTTCAATATCAAGAGAGAAAATTGGCTGGGCCAGCCTCAGAAATGACAGTTGTGTAAGTGTAGCCCTTACACACTCACCTGCTGGCTGTAATTTAAATAGAAGACCATGACTCTAGGGAATGTTTGAAATGATATAAATGAGCCAGTCCCCCTGTTAGGGGAATCACAAGAACAAATTGTATGGCTAAGTAGAACTCAGATGACCTCAACCATGGGAAATGCCCAAAAGACTCTAAAAGGGAGGATTGTTCACCTTGATTTGATTGTCCTGTGTTGACACAGCTGAGGTCACTTTCCTGCGTGCAAAGAGGATGAACTAAATGACCAGGCATCAAGGAAAACCTAAAATAACCCTTAGGTCCTTTCTCCTGGCCCTGCACTCACAGTCCTCAGTGACCTACATATTCTCTCACCCAAGAGATAAAATAAGGCAGACAGAATTAATGAAGACTGTCAAGAGGCTGGATGAGTTTGGTGCAGAAGGGCTTTTGTCCTACAGGGAGACTGCATGTGTGTTTGGTTCCCCTTTATAGCAATAATAACAAGAGCTGCCCATCTGATATGAGGTCAGCAGCATGCTGAGTGCTTAATGCACAGTACCTCATTTAACCCTTTCCTGCCAAAACCCTGTGAGGTGGACAATTGTGTCCTCATTTTGCTAGTGAGGACACTGAAGCTCAGAAAATCACTTGCTTTAGAGAATTATAACAATAATAATGGGAGCAATAAAGCTGTTTTTTATTACAGGCTTTTTCTAAGCCAGGTACTGTGGTACGGACATTGCATTCATGATTTGATTTAATTCTCACAAGTCCTGTTGAGGGCATGATGTAGTTTTTCCTCCTAATAGGGCAGCACTCTATTAATCTTTCAGTCAAATCTGCTAATGTCAAAATAATGTATATACCTTAATTTATGAACACGTTAGAATTCTTAAAAGTCTTTATCCTTCTCTATTATCTACTGATATCTTTAAAATTCTTTATTTTGATGTAATTTCCAATTTATGGAAAAGTTCTGGGAATAGTATAAGGGGCATCACATATCTTTTGTCGCAATTTACCAACTGTTTACAGTTTTACCCCATTTATTTTATTATTCTCTCTACCCCATCTCTTATGCGTATCTTAATACTTCTTCCAAAACCTTTGATGGTAAATTTGAGACATACATTATGCCTATTTTTTTTTTGTCCCTAAGTACTTCAGCGAGTGTTTTCAAAAAACAAGGGTATTCTCTTCTATAACTGCAATATGTTTATCAAAATTAGAAATATTGATTGACATTAGTATTTAATTCATAGTCTGTATTCAAATTTTGTCAATTGTCCCAAAGTCCTTCATAGCTGTTTTCCCTCCCCTGGTCCATAATCTAATCCAGGATCATTTACCACATTTGGCCATCAGGTCTATCTCCTTCACAAACAAAGACTTCCTAAGGTTTTCTTTGTCTTTTTGATTTTTGCATTTTTGAAGAGTTTTGGACAGGGATTTTAATTTGGTTTATCTGATGTTTCTTCATGGTGTGATTCTGGTTATACGTTTTTGGCAGGAATAACACAAAAGTGAAGTTATATCTTTCTTGGTTCATTATATTATTAAGCAAATAAGTTGGCTTGTTCCAGTATGGATATTAACTTTCATGACTTTGTTAAGGTGGTATCCGCCTGGTTTTTCTAAAGTTAGTATTTTTCCTTTTGTAATTAACAAATAAGTTATGGGAAGATGCTTTCAGGATATGTAATATTCTGTCTTTAAACTTTTACTCACTAATTTTAACATTCACTGATAATTTCAATCTTTCTGAATTTGTTAACTGGTATTATATTGTAAATCAATGTTTTGTATTTACTATTTGGCATTATTCTGTAAATAAGAGATTTTCCTTCCCTTCTAATTATTTATGTGTTCATTCATTTATTGGTCTCTATATGGACTTAAGCATTCTTAACTTATTCAGTGGGATATATTTCTTTACTATCATTATTTTGATGCTCAGTATTTCTGTATTTGTACAGTGGGAGCTCCTTCAAGCTGGCTTGTGGGTCCTTTTGACATGAAGGTCTCTTAATCACTAAACCATTATATATATGTGATTTACATATATCTTAATAATCATACTGTACCATCTACTGGGGCACTTTCAATATTTCTTAAGAGCCTGGACATATCTGATAATAATAATTACACAAAACTAATGATAGAAGTTAAACTTTATAGAATCCTTTTCTGCCAGACAACATGCCATCTGTTTCTTGTGCTCTATTTTATTAAAGCATAACAAAAATTTTATTTTACTGATGAGGAAATCAAGATACATGACAAAGGTTAAGTCATTGGCCAAGATAATTAAGCTAGCAAGCAGCTGAATCAAGATTTAAACACAGGTTTGTTTGATCTGAAAGCTCTTATTCATTATTGGGTAACAAGAAAGAGAGAGAACATTTCACACAGCTGAAATTTTTTCTTTTGTGCAGGTTCCAGGCCTGTGGTGTTACTGCAGCATGGCCTAGTTGGAGGTGCTAGCAACTGGATTTCCAACCTGCCCAACAATAGCCTGGGCTTCATTCTGGCAGATGCTGGTTTTGATGTGTGGATGGGGAACAGCAGGGGAAATGCCTGGTCTCGAAAACACAAGACCCTCTCCATAGACCAAGATGAGTTCTGGGCTTTCAGGTATATGAAAATCTTGAGAATGGAGGTAGACATGTCTACCTTTCAAAGAACTGGGTAAAAAATTATGGCTTCTAGTGTTTGGTTGATTTATTTTGTTTGAGTCATCATTATCCTAACATGATATCCTCCAATTTTTTTAAATTAACTAGTGATACTTTGGTTGAAGTAGTGAGGAATATTGAGTTCCCCATGTAGAAGGTTGGGTCTGGTTAATAGGGTGAGAATGGTGGTTGATATCAGGTGACTGAGATTGGAATGAGAAAAGTGTAGATCCATTTCCTTGTAGGAGGGTAATAGTATAATAGTACTCCGGAAGGAGATGAGACCAGGCAGCATTAAAAAAAAGAAGAAAAACTATTAAGCCTAGTGTATTAATCCGTTTTCACACTGCTATAAAGAACTGCCCGAGACTGGGTAATTTATAGAGGAAAAAGGTTTAATTGACTCACAGTTTGGTGTGGTTGAGGAGGCCTCAGGAAGCTTACAAGAAGGCGAAGGGGAAGCAGGCACCCTCTTCACAAGGCTGCAGCAAGACATGCTGATCAAAAGAGGGAGGAGCCCCTTATAAAACCATCAGATGTTATGAGAACTCACTCAATATCACGAGAACAGCACGGGGGAAACCACGCCCATGATTCAACTACCTCCACCTGGTCTCTCCCTTAAGACATGAAGATTATGGGGATTGCAATTCAAGATGAGATTTAGGTGGGAATACAAAGCCTAACCATATCACCTACAGACCATCAATTTGACTTACACATCTATCATGCTTATATAAAAGATTTTTAATGCTTTTATTTAAATTACCTATTGATGTTCAACTTACTTTTTATACTTATCAGAGAAGGGTCCCTTCAGCATCTTTACAACTATTCCTATAAATGAATCTGCATGGCCCTGTGCTGTTCTGTTTAACAGTAGGACAGGACGCTTCCACTAGAAGTTGGGTTATGTGCTCAGTAAATATTCACTGAAGATGACTATTGCTATATGATAATATCTAGAGAAAACAGCAGTTGTTGATAGCTTGTGACTCCAGAGATACCCATGTATCACAGGTTTGAAAGAAATCCATTCTGAGTGTTGTGAGGGACACAGTAACAAGCTATCAGGGCTGACAATTCAAGTGCTTGTTTGTAAAACCGACAGGGAAGGGGGAGTGCTTTTGCTTGTTTCTGATTATAATTTTTCATATGACTTTGTCTTTTCCCCTTGTAGTTATGATGAGATGGCTAGGTTTGACCTTCCTGCAGTGATAAACTTTATTTTGCAGAAAACGGGCCAGGAAAAGATCTATTATGTCGGCTATTCACAGGGCACCACCATGGGTAGGTTCAAAGAAAAGCAGGTTTGTATACTTGGAAGAAATGTGAGCATACTGCACCAGCTATCCCTGAAATCAGTCACCTTGTACTTCCCTCAGACCCAGTCTTGTCATCTTCAGAAACATGAAGTCCCCAGCAATGTGTCTAGTATATAGTTACCTCTCAATATAAATATTTTCTCAAAGCCAATATCATTACATTCAATTATTTAACTCATTGAGCACCTACTACTTGAAAGCAAATATGCTGGTGTCATAAGGACCTTATAATTTTATAGGAAAGGTAAGATACAATCACATATATGATTATCAAAATATCTTGTCAAAAACAAAATATACACTTTATGAGTTCTTATTCAGCATTCATATTGACATATTTCTTCTTTTGTAGGGTTTATTGCATTTTCTACCATGCCAGAGCTGGCTCAGAAAATCAAAATGTATTTTGCTTTAGCACCCATAGCCACTGTTAAGCATGCAAAAAGCCCTGGGGTCAAATTTTTGTTGCTGCCAGATATGATGATCAAGGTATGTGACTCCTCAGAAAATTTCCTGTGTACGTTGAAAAATCTTCCAGCCCAATTTCCTAAAACATAAACTTTTAAATTACAGCCACGCCTTTTCTGTCTGTCATGTAATGACTACCATGTCACTTCATATTTTTACAGGGATTATTTGGCAAAAAAGAATTTCTGTATCAGACCAGATTTCTCAGACAATTTGTTATTTACCTTTGCGGCCAGATGATTCTTGATCAGATTTGTAGTAATATCATGTTACTTCTGGGTGGATTCAACACAAACAATATGAACATGGTAAGTGGAAGCCTAGTAAATGCATCCCGGCATAAAGCTGGGAGCCACGTGGCTCACTCCTGGAGGGAGAGCTAATGCCAATGAAGACTCAGAGGAAGGATATATTCCCAGTGACTCAGTTCTTTCCAAATGGTAAGGAAATAAGGGAAATGCTTCAGTATGGATTGAAACAAGGTTAACATAAGGGCATTGCTAGATATTAAATCACAGATTATAGATGGAAGATATCTGAAAGCAGCTTTACTACAGTGAGTTAAATTTAAAAGAGCAATTAGCACCTGTTAGTCAACAGAAAGAACAGTCATATATCATCCACCTCCACCTTCCACTGGGGTCCTTTCAGCTTATAGTTTAAGTTCTTTGATGGAACATCAGGGACTTTCATTTTGGCTTAGGCTACCAGCTGGTATCACTAGGTGGGTTCCCTAGGAAGCATACTCTCAGATGGAGATTAATCACAATGATTTGGGTTCTGCTCTAAGGACAATACCTAGAGAAGGAAAAGAAACAGGATTAGGTAGGTGAAAAAGTCAAGTAATGATGCAGCCTCAATAGGAGCCTTAGTTGATCTTGCAGGGATTTGTGAAGACAGGATGACCCTTCAGAACTGTGACAAGTTAGGAAAAGAGGTCTGGGTCTTTATATACCAAACCAACCAGTCATTTAATGCAGTCACACCAGTAACAGGGAACACTGGGCAAGGTATCTCCCTGCAACTGGAGCAATCCTCAAAGCAGGCTGAGAGTGGAGGGCTGTTCGCTAGCAGCACTCCCAGCAGCTGGGGCAATATTTCTTTAATCCTGAAGATTTTTTCTTCTTTAAGATCAATAATTTGATTTATAGTAACCATTTGATAAGCATATATTATGTACCAGGCTAATTTATTACCTATACCAAGCCTATGAGTGTTATTAATATGCCCACTTTGCAGATTAGTATACTAAGATTTAGTGGCTTAAAGGACTCACCCAAATTCACCTAAAAATTAAACTGTTGTGCCAGGATTTGAATACAGGCCCAATACTGGAGCCCTCATCCTAAATATCACTAGTTAACGTTTTTTTTTAAGTAGAGGACAGATCTCTGATGAGAAGTTATTCTCAAATGAAAAATACAGATGTCTGGCTATACATTTAGTGACCATTTTTTGTATGTGCTTGTACATATTATTATTTCATAGATAATTGCTGATAATTTAATAATGTTCCCATTTCTTAGTCTGACACCCTGGAGCTTTGGTCTTGACAAGGCATACATCTTGTAACTTTTTCTATGTCCCAAAAAATGCTCATGCTTTGTTACAGAGCCGAGCAAATGTATATGTTGCCCACACTCTTGCTGGAACATCTGTGCAAAATATTCTACACTGGAGCCAGGTAAGAATGTTGAATTTACAGTCTTTGCTAAGTGTCCTTTCATATTTTGTCTAGAATAGTCAAAGGACACCCTTTAGATAGCCCAGGGATGATTTCACACTTATTCTAAGATGAAATGCAATATCATCAATGCTGTTTTTTTTTAATATTTTTTTCTATTTTTTATTTTTATTTTATTTTATTGCGTTTTAGGTTTTTGGGGGTACATGTAAAGAACATGCAAGATTGTTGCATAGGTACATACATGGCAATGTGGTTTGCTGCCTTCCTCCCTATCACCTATATCTGGCATTTCTCCCCATGTTATCCCTCCCCAACTCCCTACCCACTGCTGTCCCTCCTGCTAGTTCCCCCCACAGACCCCAGTGTGTGATGCTTCCCTCCCTGTGTCCATGTGTTCTCATTGTTCAACACCCACCTATGAGTGAGAACATGCAGTGTTTGATTTTCTGTTCTTGTGTCAGTTTGCTGAGAATGATGGTTTCCAGGTTCATCCATGTCCCTACAAAGGACACGAGCTCATCATTTTTTATGGCTGCATAGTATTCCATGGTGTATATGTGCCACATTTTCCCTATCCCGTCTATCATCGATGGGCATTTGGGTTGGTTCCAGGTCTTTGCTATTGTAAACGGTGCTGCAATGAACATTCGTGTGCATGTGTCCTTATAGTAGAACTATTTATAATCCTTTGGATATAAACCCAGTAATGGGATTGCTGGGTCAAATGGAATTTCTATTTCTAGGTCCCTGAGGAATCGGCACACTGTCTTCCACAATGGTTGAACTAGTTTACACTCCCACCAACAGTGTAAAAGCGTTCCTATTTCTCCACATCCTCTCCAGCATCTGTTGTCTCCCGATTTATTAATGATCACCATTGTAACTGGTGTGAGATGGTATCTCAATGTAGTTTTGATTCGCATTTCCTTAATGACCAGTGATGATGAGCATTTTTTCATATGTTTGTTGGCCTCATAGATGTCTTCTTTTGTAAAGTGTCTGTTCATATCCTTCGCCCACTTTTGAATGGGCTTATTTGTTTTTTTCTTATAAATCTGTTTTAGTTCTTTGTAGATTCTGGATATTAGCCCTTTGTCAGATGGGTAGACTGCAAAAATTTTTTCCCATTCTGTTGGTTGCCGATTCACTCTAATGACTGT
>CAUYLG010019948.1:0-129398 GCA_963573385.1 Cacajao melanocephalus
CTCTCTCTCTCCAGCGCCCCCCGGCGGCCTCTCTCCAGCACCCCCTGGCGACCTCTCTCTCTCCAGCGCCCCCCGGTGGCCTCTCTCTCTCTCTCTCTCTCTCTCCAGCGCCCCCTGGCGGCCTCTCTCTCCAGTGCCCCCCAGCGGCCTCTCTCTCTCTCCAGCACCCCCCGGTGCCTCTCTCTCTCTCCAGCACCCCCCGGCGGCCTCTCTCTCTCACCAGCGCCCCCTGGTGGCCTCTCTCCAGCGCCCCCTGGCGACCCCTCCCTCTCTCTATCCAGCGCCCCCCGGCGGCCTCTCTCCAGCACCCCCTGGCGACCTCTCTCTCTCCAGCGCCCCCCGGCGGCCTCTCTCTCTCTCCAGCGCCCACCGGCGGCCTCTCTCGCTCTCTCTCCAGTGCCCCCCCCCGGCAGCCTCTCTCTCCAACGCCCCCCAGCGGCGTCTCTCTCTGCAGTGCCCCCCGGTGGCCTCTCTCTCTCTCTCCAGCACCCCCCAGCAGCCTCTCTCTCCAGCACCTCCTGGCTGCCTCTCTCTCTCTCTCCAGCACCTCCCGGCCGCCATGCCATCTCCCCATCTATAAATTTCAGGAGGGAATTTAAACCTTTATCTTTTGGGCAGCCCCCATGGTGCACAGCAAGGACAGAGCTGCCTTGCTGTCTGGAGAACCTCCTGCCCCATCCCCTCCTTCTGACCCCACACTGAGCACAGGCAGTGGGTGCTGAGTGGGCTCTGCCATCAGCAGGGGCGTCCAGCCCAGCACTGCTGCACCTCTGCCTGCCTGGTGGCACTGCTGACATTGGCACATCTGTGCTCCTCACTGACTGTGAACCTCCAGAGGGCAAGACCAGGCCTTCTCTGCCCTTTAATCTGTGGGTGTGAGACCCACCTGGACACACTAGGCCGGAGGAAGGCGAGGGAGGAGCGTGAGCAACGCACCATCACCTTCTGTGCCCACCGTAGCCTGGAGACTATCTGAGCCTCTCCTCTCCCTCTCTGCTTAACGGCAGGGCAACTGGACAGAACGATTCAGCTCACAATGACCACAGTGAGGAAGATGTGACCGACCAACAATTTCAGTGATAACCTAAGGGAGAAGGGGGCTTAAGGTGATAACCTAAGGGAATGGAGAAGGGGGCTGAGGCACCCCAGCACCCTCACGTCCAGGCAGCAAGCGAGACGAAAAGTGGGTGCATGAATGCCCGGGAAGAACCCCAGCCACACCAGAGCCCTGGAGCAAGACCCTCTTCTCAGCCACCAGCAAAGGACTGCTTCTTTAAGGAGAAAAAAATAGGTCTGAAAAATTGCCAGAGGAAGCAAAATTTAAAACTTATTATAAGGACTAGAAAGAGACAGGAAACTCAGAGAGAGGGTTTTCTAACCTCACGATCCAACCTCTGTAATGTCTCAGAGGAAAATATGAGGCCTGGGATGGCCGAGTGAGAGGGATAGAGGGCTCAGCCCCTCCCGAATGGCCATCAGAAACACCCGCAGCAGCCACACCAGGAAAATGCTCCTTCCCATGGGAGGGGTGGCCTGAGATCAGCACACCTGAGGACACCTGTTTGCTGATGGAGGAAGAAACTTCTGACCATCCACAACTTGGCCAACTCACCTTCTCAGACATAACGAGCACGGGTGGTGATGAGTATGTCAGAACAGGTCTATTTTTGGACTGGACATTTTTCGGAAACTAAATTTAGCCAGCTTGAATTCTTTTTAAAAAATGCTATCCCATTAAGCCTTTTGAAATAGGGAATCTACATCTTATTACAAAGATGGGGGCCGGCGCGGTGGCTCAAGCCTGTAATCCCAGCACTTTGGGAGGCTGAGGCAGGTGGATCACGAGGTCAACAGATCGAGACCATCCTGGCCAACATGGTGAAACCCCATCTCTACTAAAAATACAAAAATTAGCCGGGCGTGGTGGCGTGCGCCTGTAGTCCCAGCTACTCGGGAGGCTGAGGCAGGAGAATTGCTTGAACCCAAGAGGCGGAGGTTGCAGTGAACCAAGATTGTGCCACTGCACTCCAGCCTGGCACCTGGTGACAGAGTTAGACTCTGTCTCGAAAAAAAAAAAAAAAAAAAAAAAGATGGGACACAGTGTTCTCCGATTGGCCTGAAATGCTGCAGACGGCAAGCCGTGACAGGCCGCAGGGTAGATGGACCCTCGCAGGGGAGGGGGGGCACAGCCAAGGGCATGGGCCAGGTGCCCTGGAAGTGAGACAACAAAATGCACGGCCATTAATCATCTGTAAAATAATAGTTCAGTTGTAGTTTTTAAGAGTCATGTTTTCCGTTAGCTCTCACAGGTAATTTTGACCACTTTCAAATGTTTATTAACTGAAATAGTTGCTCCATTATTAATTTTCTGTTTATATCCTTTGTCCATTTTATGCGCTCAAGAAAACCCTCATATTTAGGGTATTAAGCTGCTTCTAAGGATAATATGAAGGTGCCTCCAACCTCACGATGCACTTGGTTTCATTCCTGCAGACACAAAAGATTTGAAATGCTTTTGTCAGGTCTGTCCATCCTTTTCTTCGTTCCTTTTTGTTTTGGTTTCTTTTGTTACTTTTCCTATCACGTCCTCCCTGAGTCCACTCTGTGCACAGTCGCCTTCACCTCCCCTCATGGGGCGAGGATGTGGCGGGGCAGAACCCACGTGTGGTGCCCATGTGGATACAAAAGCCAGTGTGGATGCGTGAGTCTGCAGAGCAGTCTGGCAGTGGCCTCCAGACTCTCGGGAATGTTCACCCGTGCAGCTGGCCTAACCAACTCTAGGGAGACCCAGGAAAATCCCTTCAACCCACGAATGTGAACTTGTGTGGAAGAGGGGCTCTTTGATGAGGGGGTAACCCTGGGCTTTCAGAGTGGGACGTGAATTCACTCACGTGTGTCCTGGGGAGAGATCTGAGATGGATGAAAAGGAGACCTCGGGAGAAGAGAAGGAGGCCACATGGAGACAGAGAAGCAGGCCGGAGCAAAAGCCACAAGCCCGGACACCTGGAGCTATCAGAAGCCGGGAGAGGCAGGGACCCTCCCTGCACCTTTGGCGGGAGTAGGACCCAGGACACCTTGGCTCCAGGCTTCCAGCCTCCAGCACTAAGAGTGCATTTGCCGGTTCGGGCACCCGATCTGCAGTAACTTGTTACAGCCACCCCTAGGAAACTGAAGCCACCCTTTAATCAATAATTCTGTTCCTAGGAATTGACTGCAGAAAAAAAAATCTAGATTTTCAGAAAATATTCAAAAAAATATGTTAACCACAGAACAACGGCCAAACATCTTTGTAGGTAACTTACACATCAAACAATAGGGAATGTTTTAATCATATTACATACAGGAACATTATCCATTAATTAAATTATAAAAGGCAGTTTTGAATATATGAGTAAATTCTTAGAAGAGAATATAAAATGAAAATAAAAAGATAATTTCCAATTCTGATTTTTAAAATAATTAGAAGGCTGGAAAGAAACACACCAACAAACTCTAATCATTTCTAGGTCATGGAATTATTGACAACTTGTAATACATTAATTCACTTCTCAAAACTTAGCAGATAAAATGAAGGCCAGGTGCACTGGCTCAGGCCTGTGATCAGCACTGTGGGAGGCCAAGGCAGGAGGACTGCTTGAACCCAGGAGTTTGAAACCAGCCTGGGCAATTAGCCAAACCCCATCTCTACTGAAAATATAAAAAGTTAGCTGGGTGTGGTTGCGTGCCCCTATAGTCCCAGCTTCTCAGAGGCTGAGGCAGGAGAACTACTTGAGCCTAGAAAGTTAAGGCTGCAGTGAGCTATGATCATGCTGCTGCACTCCAGCCTAGGCAACAAGCAAGACCCTGTCTCAAAAAAAAGAAAAAAGAAAAGAAAATGTACAAAAGTAGCCTAACTAGCCTCCGATTTTACCGCCAGATACAGAGAGAAAAAAATATATTGTAGGTGAGAAGAATCTCAAGAGATGCAATAAATATAATAAAAGTTGTCAGAAAGCAAAGATCTGGCAGCCAAGAAAAGATCTCCACCTGCACGACAAACCAGTAACGGCGGGGTTTCGCCCGTCCTTGTCCACTGGGAAGCCCCGGGCTGCTTTCCAAGGGCATCCCAGCCGACCGCAGAGACGAGCTCTAAGGCAGGCAGGTGCTGGCGGGCAGTGCAGAGAGCACCCGTGTTCCCCCACGAGCTCCTCAGCCAGGCCATTCACAAATTCACAGCACCGCCGGGCTGGATGTCACCCAGCATACCTAGGCACCTTTTAAAAAGCTAAAGTGTCTTATAAATGATATGAGATATTCTATCTCTCTGCTCCTCTGTGGTTTGGACTCCAGTGCTTTTCTGGGAGAAAACAAACACCAGGTAAGAGCTTCCTCCTCGGGTCATAGCGTAGGATATGCTGACCCACTAAGGCCACGTGGCCTACTCAGTCCACACCCAGGGGCCCTGCACCCCATTGCTAAGTGAAGCATGTGGCCGAGCTGAGCTGGCTCTGTGGAGCTCAGTCTTGGAGAAGCGAGGCAGAGAGAGAGAGCACCAGAGCCCACCCAACCCACATAGAGCCCACCACAGAGGCCCCCATCCCACCACAGAGCCATTCATCCCACCACAGGGCCCACCTGTCCCATCGTGGAGCCCCCCATTCCACTGCACAGCCTACCACAGAGCCCCCCCCATCCTGCCACAGAGCCCGCCCCTCCCATCATGGATCCCCCCATCCTGCTGCAGAGCTCGCCCCACCATCCCATCATGGAGCGCCCACACACACATCCCACCTCAGAGCTCATCCTCCCGCCACCTGTGTCCTCAGCATTCCCCTCGGCCAGAACGTGGCCTGTGGCCTGTCCTCCCGGTGCTCTCCACCTGGCTTTTGCTTTTCACCGGCCAGAGCTTGTTTCTGGAACTTGGGACGAAAGAAGCCTAGGCAAGGCCCGAGGCGACCCCATCACGTGCCTGGCGTAGAGCGCGGTAAATGGTGCATCTCTCACGATGGCTCGGTGGTTTTCAGAGGTGGTTTCTCCTTCCCTGTCTGCGTGACAATATCCTGCAGTGTTTTTACTGAATGAAAACGTCAAGAAGTCCCGTGAGACTCAGAAGTATGACAGCTGTGGGTCGTTCAGAAATTCAGCAGAGCAGTCAGAGGCAGGCAGTGTCCAGCAGCCCCTCACCCTCTAGAGCCTCCTGGTCTCCAGGACAGGCCGGCTTCCTGAGCTCACCCTCCCCAACCCTGGAGAACCAGGACAGCTCAGCCCAGAAGGACACGCATGGCCACCACAGGCCCAGGACCAGGGCCCACTGCCCTTCCAAGTGGCGGCTCAGACACGAGGGGAAGTGAGGGGGTCTCCCCGAGAACTCACAGGAAGGTTTCTTTACTGCAACAGTGTCCCCGTCACACCTTCAGGACCCGCATCACACCTTAACCAACATCACCCTAATGGGGCACCCAACCAACATCACACCTTCACTGATGTCACCCTAACAGGGCACTCAACCCGCATCACACCTTCACCAACATCACCCTAACAGGGCACCCAACCTGCATCACACCTTAACCAACGTCACCCTAACAGGGCACCATCCCCACATCACAACTTCACCAACGTCACCCTAACAGGGCACTATCCCCACATCACACCTTCACCAACGTCACCCTAACAGGGCACCCAACCCGTATCACACCTTCACTGACATCACCCTAACAGGGCCCCATCCCTGCATCACACCTTCACCAATGTCACCCTAACATGGCACCCAACCCACATCACACCTTCACTGACATCACCGTAACAGGGCACCGTCCCCGCATCACACCTTCACTGACGTCACCCTAACAAGGAACCATTCCCACATCAAGCCTTCAGGGCCGGCATCCGCAGCCAGCAGGGGCTTGCTGGATGGTAAAGGCCACAGAGCAGATGGCAGGAACCTGGTTGCTGGGGGCGCCCCGCTGTGGTGCTTTGTGGTAAGAACTCACAAATCCTTAGTTTCAGTTGTTCTGTGTGGGACTTTGTTATATGCAGCCAAAGCATTCTGCTACAGCAAAAACAAAAGCAAAAACAAAAATCAAAACCACTGTCCGCCTCAGCACCTCCAGGCCTGCAGCTGGCATTCCAATCCACTCAGCAAATGAAGGGCTCATGCCCAGCAAGGTATCAGGTGCAGGGACACCGCTGTGGCCACAGTGGGCGACCCTCTACCCTACAGAGCTCCTCTCCCAGCCCACAGTACTGGATGGTGGTGGCTGCGCCCTCAGCTCTGAAGCCTGCCTGCTGATGTGGCTCACGGCTCTGTGTGACCCCACACAGCACCCGATGTGCCATCTGACCCCTCTTCCCCAGGTTCCTCATCCACAGCCTGCAGACAACGCCAGCCTCATGGGGCTGGCCCAAGAATTATACAAGTTAATATGAGTAACTCACCCAGCACGCCTGGCACACAGCAAGCTGTCAACAGAAGCCAGATGGGATCCCCAAATATCAAAAATAAATAAGTCACATGGGGCGTGAGAAGGCAAGGGAGACAGGAGCACGGAGGGATGGCGCTGGCTTTCACCTGGCCTCTCTGAGGAGCACCACATGTGGGAGGGCTTGGAGAATGGGAGAGGTGCACCCCCATCCTTCCTTTAGGCCACACAGGCCCTGACCCAGGACGTCGCTGAAGTTCAGGGACCAGCAAGGAGGGCTGGGTGATGGGGACACACTATGGAAGGGATGAACGTGGCCAGCCGGGGTGGGGCGAGGGCAGTGCGGACCCACAGGCAGCTGGCCTGGAGCTGAGAGGGAGACATGACCGGGCCTCGAGGATCCCTGCATCTGGAGCCGGCATCCTCCCAGTCCCGTCTTTATGCTCCACATTCAGTAGCTTTAGGGAAATGGGATGAAAGTATTCACACTGTCTTATAATCCGTTCTCTTCATTTAATACAGTATGAACACATTTTCATAGTATTAAGTACTTAACTTCCGTCTTCTTCATGGATCTGTATTTTTTATAACATTGCTGTATCACCATGAAATTTACCCAATCCTATTACTGCTGTTTTCCAATATTATACTATGAAAAAAAAAACTGGAGTGAATATCCACTTAGCTAACTTGCTGTAAATTCATAATTATTTCCTCAGGAACAGTTTCCAGAAGTGAAATTGCTGGGATAGTTACATGCAAAGAAGGGATTTTTAAAACAGCACTATGATGCTTGAGAAAGTATCATTAGAGAAGCAAGTAGCTGGATAAATTGAAGACAGAAATACTGCTTGGTTTCTTTAAAGAATACAGAACTCAACTTTCACCAACAAAAATAAAACTTTGAATCTAATTATAGTGATAACCTAGAACATTTTGTTTCAGACCCAGAAGTGTTACATACTAAAACGGCCACAAGGAAAGGTTGAAACTACAACTCTCAATTATTTATGCAAATTTCTAAATTATATATAGTATAGATTCTATACTCTGTATTTAACAGAGTCAGAAAACAGATATTTGGAAGTTTGTTCAGAAACTGTCAAAACATTACAAAGAATGTTACAAAACGGAACTGATATTTTAAAGAGCCAAGGTTTCATACTAAAGACCAAGAAAAAAGGTCTGTGCTTGTGGGGTGTCCTGTCTCGAGCACACACAACTCGGAAGCAGTGGGTGACACGTGGAGGCGGGAACGGAAGCCTCACGAGGAGCGACTGTGTGTGTTTATGAGTTCACGCAGCCTTCTATCCAGCGACGGGGACTGAAACTCCGCGGCAGATGTGGGGATGCCCTCAGCACCCTTCCTGCCTCTCTGCTGCACCGACAACAGCAGGTGGACAGGCAGGGGAGGTGGGGGCCAGGACCCAGCCCCAGTGAGGAACTCGGAGGCTGGGAGCATGATGTCACTCAGGCATCAGGGACCGGGGAGGCAGCATTCTAAGTAGATTTGAGAGAGCAAACAAGAGGAAAACACGGAACAAAAAGCACTGTTAAGTGTGGGTGAAGCCAGAGTCTGAGCCAGGGAGCAGAGTGTGACCGCAGGCAGAAGACAGCCAGCACCATGGGAGGGCGATATGGCTGGAGAAGAGTCAGGGACGCAGGTTGGGCTGGGGAATCTGCACCCCAAGGAGGCCTCAGGGTGGCCTCTTCTGCACCCCACCCATTCAGATGGTTCGATGGGAACTGTGGCCAGGGTTCAAGGGCGATCAAGACCCTCCCTGAGTGGTTCTTCGAAAGCATCGAAGACAAGAGTGGGAATTACAAGGTGGTGAGAAATGTCACCCTAACAGCCAGGGCACAGAGAAACCCACCCGTTCAATCTCCTGGGTCAGGGAGGATGTGTGGAGAGGAGACGCTGCCTCTAAGCCTGCTGAGCGACCAAGCACTTCTTCCCAAAGCACAAGGCAAGAGAGAAGAGGGAAGTGGTGACAGGTTTGCGAGAACCACTATGACGGCTCCGTCCACAGACTGTCACAGCCACCCAAACAGCAGTCACTTACCTTCCGCTAAAACAGGTTTCTGCATATTCACGTGCAAAGACTCCTAGGAAATGCGAAGGCACATAAAACTCGAAAAATTGCTGTTGTCTGCAAGACACACAGCATGAATCCACGTCTTCAGCCCGAAACCACAGTAGCTTAGTGAGTGATGCAGACGTGAAGACCTGGCAACTAAAATCACATGCAAATACCAGCAAAAGGCCTGGCACAGTGGCTCATGCCCGTAATCACAGCACTTTGGGAGGCTAAGGTAGGCTGATGGCTAGAGCCCAGAAGTCCGAGTCTAGCCTAGGCAACACGGTGAAACCCCATCTCTACTAAAAATACAAAGAATTAGCTGGGTATGGTGGTGCATGCCTATAGTCTCAGGTACTCAGGAGGCTGAAGTGGGAAGATCACTTGAGTCCAGGAGGTCGAGGCTGCAGTGAGCTGTGACTATGCCACTGCACTCCAGCCTGGCAGTCAGAAGTGAGACCATCTCTAAATATGTAAATAAATACCAGGAAGAGATCATCAGTGTTGAGTGTAGGCTGTGCATGTACGTTTTGCTTTCAGTTTATTTCAAAGAAACCAAATCAAGACACGATCATTAAAAAATACTTCTGTATTTTTAACTGTTATATGTGACACAACCCCAGCCTGTGAATATAAGATCTACCCTCAGAACATCTGAGTTAGTGCTAGAGAAAATTTGTCTTCACCAAAAAGTGAGTATGCCGTGTCCACCCTGACAACATGATCAAGTGAGGGTGATCATGGTTTTGTGGTTTAGAGTTTCTGTTGACTTCCCTCCCTAGAAGCTCAGTGTCCAATGTGATGCCCAAAGAATTATGTTAATCCTCATGGCCACCACATTTGCTTCCTCTGATTTTCTATTTCTATTTTCTAATTAACATATTTGCCCTTGTCCTTTTGTGGTTAAGTTGGGTCAGAACTTTTTGGAAAGTGGTAAAGGAGATATACAAAAAAGTAAAAGAAGACCAGAAACAATCAGTAAAAGAGTTTAGGGAGAATTCAGAGAGTAGCTTGATCAGTTCCATTGTGCACTGGCTCAAAGTGGGCCTCGATTGTATCTTTTCATGATAAAAATAGTCAAGACTAATCGAGCATTTACTACGTGCACCATTCCTCTCCCTTTACAGTCATCAATTCATGTAATCCTCCTTAACCCTATCAAGTTAATATTGCATTGGCCCCACTCTTAGTGATGGGAAAAGTGAAATACAGTGAAGTCAAATAAAGGGCTAAACGCATCTGGGAACAGTGGCTCACTCCTGTAATCCTGGCACTTGGGGAGGCCGGGGCAGGAGGATTGCTTAAGGCCAGGAGTCCAGGACCAGCCTGGGCAACACTTCAAGACTTCCATCGCTACAAAAAAAAAAAAAGTAAAAATTAGCTGGGTGCAGTGCCGTACACCTGCAGTCCCAACTACCAGAGAGGCCGAAGTGGGAGGATCACTTGTGCCCAGGAGGATAGGGCCTCAGTTAGCTATGATCACGCCACTGCACTCCAGCCTGGGTGACAGAGGGAGACCCTGTCTCTCAAAAGCCACTTGCGATACAGTGAAGAGTCACAGCACAAACATTCATTACGCACAAGAGGATATTTCTTAACACAGCCTAACTTAAAAGACACACTCTGTGGGCCCTGGGGATCATTTCCATTTTCTTCTTTTGTGCAGAGCATGAAACATCATTTTAAAGACAATGATCGGTCAGATTTACAAGGTCACCTTTAAAATTTTTAACACAATTTTACAGATAGGCTGGTTCCAAATGTTTACTCATTGTTTAAAATGGTTGATTTAAACTTTTCCCTTTTTTCCGGCTGATACACACAAGAAACCTACCAGATAAAAAACACACAGTACCTGAAGATGAACAAGTCTTTCCCTGCAACAAGGGGTTTAACGTGGAAATGTTTGGAGAAACTATCCCATTTGGTTGTCAGGTACAGAAAACTCAATTCAAAGAACCCTGGTTTACATAACTGAAAATCACGATGGTTCAGGCGTAACTTAGTTCAAAGCTTCCAACAGCGTCTTCGGGACGAAACTGTGTAACAGCTGCCCTTCTTCTCCTCCACAGACAGAGGATGAGGGTGTCATTTCCAAACAGGCCATCCCCACAAGGCTGTGCACTGACGCAGCAGCTCTAGGCCTTACACCTTT
The DNA here is from genome assembly GCA_963573385.1 of Cacajao melanocephalus. Classification (NCBI taxonomy): domain Eukaryota; kingdom Metazoa; phylum Chordata; class Mammalia; order Primates; family Pitheciidae; genus Cacajao; species Cacajao melanocephalus. The sequence goes on from CAUYLG010019948.1 coordinate 10,632, forward strand.
CCCGCCGTCTTCCCCAAGGCTTTCCTCTTCTTGAAAGTTTCCGCTCTTCACTGATCTAATTACTCTTGAGAGGGAGATGGGGCTCTGTCCAGTCAGGAGCCACCGCTGATGGGAAGTGGGGTTCACCAAGCCAACCCCATGAAGGGCAGGTGTTCCCAAGGGGAGCTGGCTGCTGCCCAGAAGGGCACGTGCACACTGAATTGCAAATACACCAGAAGTCTGTAGTAATGGGTCTAGTAAGCTCAACTCCTGAAGGTCCACCAATGAACACAGACAGGACAGTTCCAGAACTAAGGCAACTGGACGTCCCACATGAAGACACTGCCAGCAAGTCATGAGAGGTGTGCGCCTTTGAGCACCTGCAGCAGACACCCACGTGACACAGGGATGCCAGAACAGCCAGGCACCTCTCATGGAGCTATAGGCAAGGGACTGCACAGCGAAACCCATGACCTGAGGATTGGGAGAGGATTTTCCTAGTCAGACGAAGTCACTGCACAGAATAACAACATGAAAAAAGAAAAACAGAGGTTTACAAATGAACTCCTACTGCCTTTGCTGAGCGAGATTAATTTGTCACTGCTGTTAAGCCCTGGAAGGGAAAGGTGGCTACCAGCAAATGCAGGATTTTAGCTGGAGTTTGCACACCCCACAACCCCATGCCTCGTCAGTGCCAAAGCCCACATGCTTACCTTCCCTAGAAATTAAAGTGAATGAATACACATGAAATCACCATGCTCAGTTTTTGTACACACAAGTACCTAGGAAACAACAAAACATGTTTAAGTTGTTGGTGGCGCTAGGGAGCCTCATACAATGAAAAATACTTGGTAAAACTACAGTTGATTAAGAATAATTTTTAACTGCACGGAATGTGTGCCCACTAACTTCCTGTATGGCAGCCTATAATTCTTTTATAACCAACATGCTGGCAGTGCTCTAAATATGACTCCCATCTGGCCAAAATGATGAATCATGGTTATTTTTATTGTATCCAATGAATGGCCATGGAGCATCCGTCCTGAGGGTCAATAAACAGAATATTTAATTAACTTCACTTCAAAATCTATAATCAAAGTATACAGCATTCAACTCCTTGGACAACTGAGGAGACATGAAGCTTTTCCTCAAATACGGTTGGATAATAAAAAATTACAGCACTTCTTCAATTTCAACATTGTGTAAGATAATATGTTCAAAACAAACAAAAAATCCTCTCACCCTTAAAAAAAATATAAGAGCACTTTAGTTTCAGAATCAGTTGGGTTGCTAGTACACAGATTCCAATGCAATTTAAATTCCAGGAAGCCTATTTTTGCCTTTAATATTTAATTTGGAATTTCTATCAATTTCAAAAATGAAGTAGACAAAAATTGGAGAAGAAATAGATTGCCACAAAGGAGCATGGATGTCACTGGGGAGAAATAATGCAAGGTGATCTGAATTCTGCAAAAACAAAAATTGTACTAACCCATTTAAATCACAAGTAACAAAAGGCATACAAAAAGTTGGTAAATAATACATGTTTATTTCTGTCTCAAGCTGTACCACTTTGGACAATCAAAAGTGCAAAGTTCTTTTGAAGGATAACAAACGTTGAATCCTCCGAAAAGTCGACTTAGAATGCTTATCTGAGAAAACATCTTTGTAGTGAGAAAACTTTAATTTTAATTACTTCATCCCTTTGGATAACTTGACATAGTACTCATTTTGCTTACTAACCTTACCCTTTAACCTGAAATTATAATATACAGATTTGACGCGATAAACCAACAGAGGAAGCCCTTTCGTGTCTCTCGGCTTCTTACCCAGGAGCAGAGAATAGTGTTCTACCTACCTAGGTTCACTACCACCAACGAGTGACAGTGAAGGCGCAGGAACGGCCACAGAGGCAGGACCGCGTCCCAGGTCATCATTGAGAGAAGATCTCAGGTCCCAGGTCATCTCTGAGAGCGGATTCCACGCCTGTGAGCTGCAGCGCTGGAGAAGACCCAAGACAGAACCCGCGACAGGGCCGGCCCTGTGCTCCCTGGTTCCCCCCGCACCTCCCCGTCCAGATGTGCTTGGACAGAGCATTCCCTGCAGCTTGCTCACCATGCTGCCAGATGCAAGGGATAAAATATTCTAATGTGTTCTCTCCCAAGCGATGAAAAAGTCACACCATCCAGAAGGAAATGGTACACACACTCTACAATCACTACTGGAGCCAAATCTGTGAGTCACCCAGCTGCCGGCACAAGACAATTTGGCTACTGGAAAATCCTGATTAATGATATTTTTTTAAACCCAGAGTAACAACTTGACCTGCCAAGAATTACCATTTTTTCATCATTTCGCCATTTTTGCCTCGGTTATCTACAACCTTTCTCGGAGAAAATGAAGGGAGTAAAATGAACACAGGGTAAGGTGCGTTCACCTCAGGCCAAAATGTTCCTTCCAAAGTGCTCTGTGGCCAGGGTTTAGCACAGCCTCGGGACCTGGGGAGGGTCCTTGGAGAGCTGCCTGGACTCCTGGGGCGACACGAGGTGCCAGGTGGTACCCTAACTGCAACAGAATTAATTCGCCGGCTTTGAACAGGAGTTCTCCGCCGCGCAGATCGCCGGGCTCCTCGAGTCCCGCCAGGCGCTGGAACCGGGTCTCTGTCTGTGGCGCCCTCGAACCGGCCCCTGCCGGGAGGTCCCCTCCTTCGCCCGCGGGAGGCACCTCCAGCCTCGGGTCCGGGAGGACGGGAGACCCGGCGGCGGCGCTTTGCAGGATATTCCCAGCTCGAAACCCCCACATGTCGACTGGCAGAGTCCATCCCCACCAGGGAACCGAGGACGAATTCGCCGCGGATCGCTTTATCGTTAATCGATACAAACAGGCGCCGCCGATATGTCACAAATTTCGAATTCCCAGCCCTGGCCGGGATCGCCACTCTCCGGCGGCGGCGGCGGCGGCATCGCGCAGGGGCTGCAGGACCCGGGCTCCGAAGCAAGCGAGGGCCGGACCGGGGCCGCGAGTTTCCAACGGGCTTCGCAGCCCCGCCGCGCGCCCTCGCCCCCGCGTCAGCTCCGCACCTGCGAACCTCCGCCTCCTCCTTCCCCGCCAGCGCCGCCTCTGGGAACTCCGTCTACCCAAGACCCCTCCCGGTGCCCAGTCCAGCCCCGGAGCCTCGGGCACCGCGCACGCCGCACACCCAGGGAGGCCTCCAGGAGAGCGCCCAGCCCAGCCCAGCCCCACCTGCGGACGAGCCGGCGCCCGCCGCCCCCCAGCCCCGCCGCCCCCAGCCCCCAGCGCAGGGCGGTAATAATTACATCCTCATTATTTCTCTTGCCATCGTTAGCAAAGGCGCCGCGGAACAGCAACAGCCGCTGCCGGGGGAGGCTTAGTTACAAAACCCTGCGCTGGGTAGCGCCTCGCTTAGCAACCACCCGAAAAAAGCCCCCGTGCTCCTCGCTCGCACTTGGAGAGCCGGGCGGCGGCCACCCCCTCCCTCGCGCGCACCCTCCACCGCGCCCGGCCCGGCAGTCGCGGCCGCCCCGCAGCTGGCCCCTCCTGGCCGCCCCCGCCCCCGCGAGCCCCCGCACGCGCAGCCCGGGCTCCCCGGCAGTCTCCATTCATTCCCGGTCCCCGTCGGCTTGTCCACCTGCGCTGGGGGAGGGGGTGCCATTAGCTGCCCGCCGCCCCCACGCCTCACCGGAGCTGGGCGCGTAGCCCCCGGCCAGCCGGCGCCCCCCAGGCTGTGCCCCCTCCGCTCGGGGCGCGGAAGCGGAGCATTTCACACCTCCGCAGCCCGTTCGCTCCCGCACCCGGGAGCCCGGGGTCCCGTTGCCCCCGAGCACGGCCAGTGTTGCTAGAAGCCAAGCGAGGAGCGCAACGCCCGACCCCCGAGCACAGGCTGCCCCTGGGGTCCCCGCGCTCCGGTCCCGGCGGAGGGCACGACCCCCACTCGCCCCCGCCCCCCGCGCTGACACCCTCGCCCCGTCCCCGCGGGTCCAACACGCCGCCCCCTCCCCGCCTCGACGGTTCTCGCCGCCCTGCACCCGGCTCCCTGCGCCCCGCAGCCCCGGCGGCTCGCACCTTTCTCAGCGCGGACATCCTCGGGCGCTCCCGGTTCAGCAGGTGCGGGGCGACATGGCGACGCGGCCCCTCCTTAGGCCGCCGGCTCCTAGGGCTCGCGGGTCGGGGTCCGTGCGTCCGTCCGCGGTCAGTCCGTCCGTCCGTCCGCCGCCGCCGCCGCCGAGCTGAGACCGCGCTCGAGCCCGGCGCACGGTCGGTCCTCACGGCCGGCGCCTGCGCACTCGGAGCCCGGGGAGGCACCGGCGCACTGGGGGGCGGCCGGCGCGCGGCTCCCGCTGGGGAAGGGCCGGGCTCGGGGAGCGCGCGGACAGCCTGGCAGCGCCAGCCCCAACTGTTGCGCGGGTCACCCGGGGAGAGCCCGGACGCGGGGCTCCTATCGGGAAACCCGCGGCCTCCACCGCGGCGCGCGCGGGCCACAGTCCCCGCGCCCGAAAGTTAGCTGCCGGGCAGAAGGGGACGGGCGGGAGGCCGTGGTGACTCCGGCCGCCCCGGGGAGGGTCCGCCTTTCGAGGCCGCGATTGGGGACGCGCGGACGTCCTGGAGAGAGGATGTGCTAGGCGCCCGGGGGACTTGTATGGCGGGGAGGACGCGGGCGAGGAAGGCGCGGGGCGCCGGCGACGGGTCTGACTGCGAGGCGCGGGCGCCGGAGGCGGAACCTCCCCCGATTTCCACCGCGCGCTCCCCTTCGGTGGACGTGCCGGCGGCGGCCCCAGACCCCGGAGCGTCCCCCTTTGTGGCTGCCCCGGGTGCTGGCACAGGGAGCGCCTTCAGACGGCCCCCGCCGTCTGGGTTTGCTGCTAGCGGCCTGGGGACCGCACAGCGGAGAAAGAGGGAGAATCCACCGCGGAGAAGCAGATTGACCACCTCACAGCCCAGAAGATCGGCCACACTGGCCACGTTTTCACAGACCGTCGCAGAGTCCTGGGTTTGCGCATCCAGGAGCAGAAGGCGGGAGCGAGACGCGCGCGGGGGGGCGGGGCAGGCTCCATCCCGGGCGGGCACCGACCGCGGGCCAGTCTCTCAGCCCCGGTTTAACGCAAAGGCAGAAGTGTACTTTTCAGCATCTCCAACTGCATGAGATAAAAGATGCGAAAACAAACCGTATAGCAAGATGGATGGGAGTTAGAATGGAATCAGGTCATCGAAGTATTTTGAATGGGACAAACCGATCTTTTCCAGAAATTCTGAGATCTTTAAACAGAAAACAGGCTCTCAGAATTTCCCATGTAATTGATCACTCAAATATTCAACAGTTGCAGTTATTTTCAAGGCAGAGTGCTAAATGAAGAGGGGGTAGAAAGGTGGATGGGAGAAGTCCGGCCCTGTCCATTTCTCCTGAGTGTTTGGTCTCCACTGTCAAACACCGATGGACTCAATGCCCAAACCTCAACCAGGAAGAAATTCCAGCCCAATTTATTTTCATTTCACAGTTTACTTTCCCTTTGCTTTCCTCCCCTCATTTCGTGCGCATCCCTTCACCTTAAAAAAAAAATCTGTTTATTCTTTCATGCAACAGGAATAATAAATTAACATACAAATGTACTGACGGCCTCTCATGTGTTCTCAGTGTGTGAGCAGCACAGAACGCCCCGGTCATGGCCACATGAAGCCTTCATTCGGGAGAGGGGTCCACCCAGAAGTTACCCAAGAAATAGACAATTACAAGTTATAATTATTTCTCCGAAGGAAACATATGGGGTGTTATCGGTGAATGTGAAAAGGGCAACCAATATGGTTTGTGACATCAGGAAAGAACTTTCTTAGGACGTCGTTATTAAATCTTGCCCTGGGTTCTCCCACAAGCAGGTTTTGAGATGTGGATTTGGGTGCAGGTGGTTCATTCGGGAGATTGATCCCAGGAAACTAGAGAGAGAAAGTCGAAAGTAGGCAGAGAGAGGCCGGGCAGGACGGGACGTTCAGGAGGCCGTGGTGACACCCGGCTGCTCCTGTGGGCACTGGGCCCCGTCCTGCTGGAGGTGCTCTAGGGAGCAGCTTGGCACCTTGGCACTGGGAGGCTGGACAGCTTTTCAGCTTTGAGGGCCCAGTGACTGAGGGCTGCTCCCACCCACACACCCCACTCCCCCAGCTGAGCACCTCCCAAAGCTTTAAACAGAGTCCAGAGGCCAATCAATCAGCAGGGAAGTGCACCGTGAGGGTGGAGTCAGAGGGGCCCTCTGCCATGGCCCTGGGAACAGGATTCAGGGAGATAAGGGCAAGCCTGGGGAGATAGAAGGACTTGCTGCTTTCTTTTTTTTTTTTTTTTTTTTCCTTGAGGCAGGGTCTCGTTTCCGTTGTCCAGATAAGTACAGTGGTGCAGTCGCAGCTCACTGCAGCCTCAACTTCCCTGGCCCAGGTGATTCTCCCACTTCAGCCTTCTGAGTGGCTGAGACAACAGGTGTGTGCCACCCCACCTGGCTCATTTTTTGTATTTTTGGTAGAGATGGGGTCTTGTGAAGCTGCCCACGCTGGTCTCCAACTCCCAGGCTCAAGTGATACTCCTGCCTCCGCCTCCCAAAGTGCTAGGATAACAGGCACGAGCCACCATGCCTGGCCACACTTTCTTCAACTGAACAGTCAGAATAACTGAAATTGAGGGAGAAAAGAAGGACAGCATGATTGTGACTGGAGAAAAACTCAGGGGTCTTTCAGGACATTGTAAGGGCTTTGATTTATATCCTCTATACAATGAATTATGATGTAGGATTTTGAGCAGGGCAGAGATTTCCTTCATAAGACAGTCATGTCATTAGCAGACAAAGACTATTATTTCTCCCTTCCCAATCTGTATACCTTGTATTTCCTTTTCTTGTCTTATTGCATTGGCCAGGACTTCCATGTCACAGTGAGAAGCAGTGGTGAGAGGGGAGCCTTGCCCTCTTCCTGATCTTCCTTATCTTCCTGATCTTACTGGGAGAGCTTCTAATTTCTCCCTGTTAAGTATGATGTTAGCTGAAGGGTTTTGTAGGTGTCCCTTATCAAACTGAAGCTATCCTCTAATCATAGTTTGCTGCGGGTTTTTGGGTTTTAAATCACGAATGGGTGCTGGATTTTGTCGAGTGGTTTGTCTGCATCTATTGATGTGAACGTGTGGTTTCCGTGTGATTTTTCTTCATGGTCCTGTTGCTGTGATGGTCGACATTCAGTGATTTTTGGATGGCAGTGAGGTTTTAAAATGATGGTTTGGGGTGCTATGAGAAGAGATGGTGGTAGGGTGGGAGTGAGGAAACAAGAGTGGGATTGGGGAAATCCACTTAAAAATGCCTGGAAAAATCCTAGTGACAGATGATAAACACACAAAGTCATCAGTGGAAGTAAGACACGTGGCAAGTAGAATGTGCTTGATGTGATTTTTCTGGATGGGTTATTCAGGAAGAGAGGAAGAGGAGAGTCACCAGTGACTCCCAAGTTTGGCTCAGCAATTGGTTGACACTTCCAGGAGGCCTTAGCGTGTTACATGGTTACTGAGAACTGTGTGCTGGGGCTGGGGATGTGGACGCCCTTGGGGACTTTGGCAGGAGCAGGTACAGTGGAAGGGTGGAGAGAAACGATGGACGAGGTCAGAGTCCATGGAACACATCAGACTGGAGACTGGCTTTGTAGTAAACTCTTTCAACCAGTTTGGGTGTGGAAGAGAGAGAAGAAACAGGGCTGGAGAAAAATTAATATTTTCTGGGAGGATTCTGTTATGGGAATGTCCACAGTGGGCTTAATGCTGGTGAGAATGATGGAGAACAGGCTCAAGACACAGCCTCGTTACAGGCATTGCTTCCCCTCCTGCATCACTCATTTTCAATAGCAATTTGATCAGGTCACATTCTCTCTCTCTCTCTGTCTCTCTCTCTCTCTCTCTCTCTGTGTGTGTGTGTGTGTGTGTGTGTGTGTGTGTGTGTTCTGTCTTCGAAACCCTCCAGCTATTGCCCCATTTGCATGGTCCCACCAGAGAATGGTGTACAGTCGACGTCTTTAACTTCTCCTCGAAATCCTGTGAATTTCCACCAATCTTCTGCTTCTACCACTCCAACAAAATTCCTGTAACCAAGATTGCTGGTGGCCCCTGCCCTTAACAGATCCAACCATCTATCAGTGATCCTCCTCTTGCCCCATCCACATCATTGGAGACGAATGGTTTGTCCTTTGACTTGGCTTCAGGACCTTCCTTTTCTCCCTGGCCACCCTTCATGTGTGACAGCTGGGGCCCCCTCATCTCCCCACCTCTCAAAGGCCAGAGCCCCTCGGGGCTCATTTGTGGGACCACTTTCTGTTCATGCCTGCTCTCTTCATGATCTCTTATGCTATGAGCTCCTCAAACTTGACCTGTGTGAAACTGCATACAAAGAGCCCCCAGAAGGCTCTCCACCCCCTCAGTGCACCTCCAGCCTTCCAGTTTCCAAATGAAACACTTACAGCCATTCTCCTTTTCTCCTGTTCCATCACAGCCTGATTTGATCAATCAGAAAATCTCTCTAGCTTTACCTTAAAACACATCCACAATCCAACTAGCCCCCTAGAACCTCCAGTGCCACCACTTGGATGCGAGCTGTCAGCATCTCTTATTGTAGTGGACGAAAACTGGTCTCGAGGCTGCCTCCCACGCAACTCTATTCCTAACACAAGACTAAATGACTTCTTCCTAATGTACATCAGGCCACGCACAGTGGCACACACTTGTCATCCCAGCACATTGGGAGGCTGAGGTGGGAGGATTGCTGGAGGCCAGGAGCTGGAGGCTGTAGTGAGCTGTGATGGCACCACTGCACTCCAGCCTGGGCCAGAGTGAGACCCTGTCTACCCCCAAAACGAAGAAAGTGCCTCAGATCATTTCACCCTCTGCTCTACATCGTGTAACAATTTCCACCTGCTTCTTGGAACATGCAAAGTTATCAGGCTCCCTGCAGACCCTGCCTGGGCCTGGGGTCTCCTTTCCTCTGATCTGAGGTCCCCTTATCCTGGTCTTGCCTCTGGTCCCCAAATACAAACAGGGCAGCCATTCTCCTGGGACATTGTCTCCCTCCTGCAGGTTCTCTTTCCCTGGGTACCCCGGTCTTGCTCTCTCGCCTACCTCACACCTGTGCCCATCACTGCTTCATTTTCCTCCAAAACATCCATCTCTCTGGGGTCCCCTCCTGAGACTTCACACATGAGGAACAGCGCCTGGTACACCCTTGGGAAATGTTTTGGAAGAAATTAATTCAAGGAGGACAGTCTCGAGGGGGTGGAGCAGGAGGGCAGAGGCCATGGAAGCTGGAAGAGGGAGCCAAGAAGGGGTCCGGCAGGCCAGGGATGAGGTGACGCCACTGCCCTGGCCACTCCCTGTGTCCAGCACGTGTCTGGGGGCAGGGGTCACAGCCCTGACCACTCCCTGTGTCCAGCATGTGTCTTGGGACTGGGGGAACACCACCCTGACCACTCCCTGTGTGCTGCAGGTGCCTGGGGGCCGGGGTCACAGCCCTGACCACTCTCTGTGTCCGGCAGGTGCCTGTGGGCGATGCGGAGACTGGGGACTCGCGAGTGCACGCGTGGGGCTGGGGCTGGGCACGTCTTCTCTGGAGCCCTCCGTTCCCTTCTTCTCCATAGCGTCCTTCCTAGCGTTCGCCCCCAGAGTTCTGCCACCGCGTAGCGGGCTCTGCCCGCTCTCCCACAGCGTCCTCAGGACCCAGAGAGCCCGCGCCGTCTCCACCTGCGCTCTCCCTCCGCGCATGCTCCGCAGCGAGGCTCCCAGAGGCGGGTCTGGAGCCTCGCGACACGCCCACAGACTCGATATTAGCCAATCCACGGTGGTGGTGTGTTGACTGACAGCCCATGGCAGGGTCCCGTATCCGGATTGGGCATTCCTGCTGTTGTGGGCGGGCCCAGGAGGGCCGAACCCGGAAGCGCACGTCGCTCAGGGCAGGCCCGCGCGCTGTGGGCGGAGGTCGGCGGCCATGCTCCCGCATGGCGGCGCGCAGGAAGCACGGTAGGTAAGGGGTGGCGCGAAGGCTTTCTGCCCAGACCGCAGGCCCGGCTCTAGGTTCATACCGCGGTATTGACTCGGGACCCCGACCCCGGCCTCTCTCCAGGCCCCACCCCAGACCCCGACCGACTCCCCACCTCCACCCCAGTGCCTACCCATCCCCTGCTCTTACCCCAGGCCCCGAGAACGGACCGCGGCCCACCCCTCGCCCGTGTTGTTGCTTGCCCGGCTGTTGGCCGGGCCGGGAGTGGGGCCAGGCTCACCCTGCCAGGCCGCACCTGGTGTCTGGGGACCTGGGCAGGGGCGAGCCCAGCCAGGGGTTCGTGTTCCCAGCAGAGCGCCTGTCAGTGAGTGGGGGCCGCTCAGCTCTTCAGAGGGGTCCCAGCCCAGGGCTCCGAGGTGGGGCTGCAGCTGGCTTCGGCAGCCTCAGCAAAAAGTGCAGCAGTACGTCCCTGACCCTCTGTGTTCTCATCTGAGAGACCGAGGTCACGATGTTTACCTTCCGTGGACCCGAGCTGTGGGGCGCATCCTAGTGCTTGTTAACTTCTGTGATAGTGTTAATCAGCACCAGAGACAGGAACAGAATAAATGAAACTGGTTAACCTGGCCTGGCCTTAGAACGGAAGTATTAGAAAACAAAGCTTTCTCCTGCTTCCTGTAAAAAAACCCAGCTCATTACCTTCACCCTGTAATCATCATTATAATGAAAAGAGTGGCGGTTTTTGACATGAATCTCGTCCTACTTGGATTAATTCGGGCCTGATGAATTTTTCCTTCCCTATGTTTAAAACTGATAATCATGTTTTTCCCTTTGAAATGAAAAGACAGTGGCAACTATAGTTATAAAACAGTTGCATTAAAAAAATTCTCAGTGAGGAAAAACGTGGAAAAAAATATAGTCTCAACTCGTTTGTAGGAAGCGCTGCACTTGGACTTCCCCTTGTCCTCTAGGGCCCGCGGGTTGTCACCTGCTCAGCTCACAGGTTAAAATGACTTACCGGTTTTTAAGCAATCAGATGGTAGGCTCTAGAATGGACATTCACGTGGGTTAATGAGTACCAGAACTACGTTGTTCCTGACCCTCTCCTGCAAGTAGGGCTGGCACGGTGTTAATTGAGTGTAGACGTTCTTAGGAGCAGACAGGACAGCTAGCTGCCTGCAAGGCTGTCCCCGCCTTCATGGTGGGGGGACTTCTTGCTACTGCGGGCTTTCTCCTCGTTTTAAACCGTAGCACAGTCTTCTCTTACATTCCTTCAAGTGTTTGTAACTCTTCTAAGCCTGAAATAAATGCTCTTCTTTATTGCAAGAAATTATTGTATCATTTGTAATGTACCTAATCAACTTAAAAAAGAAAAATAAAAAACTTTCTCCACTCACTAAATTAAAGTGAATGAGAGTTGTTAATTGTTTTAGTCATTCACTGATCATCTTCCCTCGAAACAGCTTTCTTTTCCTATTGGATATGTGACAGAATGGTCAAGTACATTTAGGTTGTTTAAGGACATTGTGGTTGGAAGGATGGGTTAATAAATCCCAAAAGTATGAAATGTAGGTGGAAAACAAAATACTAATTTTCTGTGTGTCTTCCTCAAGATCGCCTGAAAAGCCCATCTGCTGAGAGGCACTTAGGCTCTGAGACGCACTGAAGGGAGGATTTCGCTAGAATAAAACTTCCGAGCATTTGTGACCTGTTGGAGCAGGAAACTGGGCTATGTGTCTTATTTAGAGCCATTTTCCTTCTGTGCAGCTTGTGCCTAGTGAAGTTAGGGGAATGCGTGTCAGGAGGAGGGGACAGGGCTTAGTGTGTCCCCCTGCCGTGATCTTTCTTTTCCCACGGTTCAGCTCATGGTTGTGCAGTGATTGCAGTTGTGGGTTGGGCACCATTGTTTATGGTGGGAGAGGAGGCAGGTGCCACAAGGTGCAGGTGTGCCTCTCCTGCAGCGGACCCTACACAGAACTCTGACTTGGCATCGTTTATTCGCCACCAGGTGTTGGCTGAGTGTCTGCTGAGCATGGCGGAGCCCCTCAGGCCCTGGCTGCACAGGGAATCAGGCACGGCATCCCTCCCTCCCTGAGCTAAGTGAAGCTCTGCTTTGCTTTGAGGCTGTGCCTGGGGTCAGGGCAGTGGTTGCTGAGAGGACATGTCCAGGGGCCTGTGCTTTCCCTTGCCTGGCTCTGGCCCAGACCAGGAGACATGAGGTGGGAAGGGTGGCATCAGGCTGAAGCAGTGATTCTAAACATTTTTTTTTTTTCCTGAAAGTAGATTGTTTCTGCTAGGCAATGTAACCTGCTAATGCAAAACTTTCCCTGTAACCGCTGTAGCAGAACTCTTCAGGATTAATAGGAGGAATGTGTTGCCCTTGAAGCAGCACTGCTTGGGTAAAAATTTGTCAGATGTGCTCTATGTTACGCTAGTATACGTACAGCACTAGCTTTGCAAGCCTCTGAAAGGTGCTGTGCAGCTCCGACCACGAATGGCTCTCCTCATTGAACAGGCTCCCAGGAAGGGGAAGGGCACCGTGGCCGCCATTCTACCCGGGGAGTTTGGGTGATATCTGACCTGTAATGAAGTGCTAGCTCGGGTCGGACTGTTTCTGGCCAACAGGGAAGCCAGTGGTCAGGGAGCCTGCAGTGGGGTTGCAGTGGTCTAGGGAGGTCCCCAGTGTCACAGATCCGCCAGGAGCAGCGTGCTCATCAAGGAAGGGGCCTGCTGCGGTGGGTGAGGGCCCTAGGAGCTGCCCGGATAACTCCTGGAAGGAGTGACTGCACCCAGCGTTGGCAGGTTGAGCCTTGCTGCTTTCTCTTCCCTGGACGGCTCCCGGTGCCTGTCCGGGCCTCTTGTGTTGGTGAGCAGAGCCATGCGGGACCTTGCTCCCTTCTTGAGATGCTGACTGTGTCACTGCTCCCTGGGCGTGGTGGTGGTGTTGGGCTTGCAGAGTCTCCTCCCTGGTCATTGGTCGTTGCGTGGGGTGTGGTTCTGGTCCTCTCCCCAATTCCGTATGTGCTTCAGGGATGTTTCTAGAGGAGGCAAAGCTTGCGTGGGACTTACTGGGTGGAGGCAATCCTTGGATGCTGGGGTGAAGACCACAGCCTCTTGGGGGCAGGAGCCCCATCTCGGGCCCTGCGCAGGCAGAGGAGTGCCAGGCAGTCCTGCTGCTTCCTCTCTCCTGTCCTCACCGCCTGCTGCTGTGTGTGTGGTGAGGGGATGTGCCAGGGGATTTAAGCAGTCCCTGCCCTGCAGTGCCCCCTCCATTCGGCTCACTGCACCCCGATGCCAGTCCTTTGACTCCTTGTCCTGCAGCTTCCCATGTAGGTGGTTCAGCGGTGCCAGCTGCTCACGTCGAGGAGAGAGCTCCAAGGGCTCCATGCTGTTGGCATGGCCTTGCTGGCCTGGCTCGGCCTTCTGTGGAGAAGGCCACAGAGCCCCATCCCAAAGGCCTCCTCCCGGGAGGCACTCAGCCTGGTGTCAGCCTGGGCGGCACATGTGCTGGAGCGTGGGATGCTTGTTTGCTTTTTAATAATTCATTCTTGCTGTGACTTCTGCCCACAGGACGGCCTCACTTGCCCTTGCAGGTGCGTCCTCCAGGGCCAGGGGGGGTCTGCAGCAGGTGGGTGGGCTCTGTCTTCCTGAGACTCCTCAGATGAAGTTGGAGCTGCCAGCGCCTCGCTGTGAGCAGTCACACTTCCTGTTTGCCACCTCCCTGTCCTCTTCAAGTTTCTCCTGCCCCAACTTCACCCACTAGGAATTGGCAGCGCTGTCCACAGTGCTGGCTCTGGTGCCAGAGTTCCTGCAGCTCTGGTAGTCAGGGAGGGGTGTCTGTGTGTGTCTGCATGTATGTGTGGGTCTCTGAGCTTGAATGTGCATATTGTCAATGTTCATGTGTGTGTGTGCGCCGCTGTTCATGTGCATGTCTGATGTGTACATACATACCTGTGTGCATGCCTGTGTATGTGCACACATACAGGCACACAGGTGAACACCCACACACAGATACATACCACATGCAGACACGTGTATGCAGGTACAGCCCACACAGGTGCACACACACACACACAGGCACACACCCAGACATGTACACACACACCGCACACAGACGTGTGTACACAGGCATGTGTGTGCCTTTGTGGTGTGCGCATGCCTGTATGTGTGTATATGCCTGTGTAGTGTATGTGTGTGTGAGTGCATGCATGTGTGAGGTATGTGTGTCTCTGGTGTGTGTGTGTGCCTGCATAGTGTGTGTACATGTTGTTTTGCATGTGGTGTGTGTGTACGTGGGTATCTGTTTGCCTGTGTGTGTGCCTGTGTGTGGTGTGTATGTCTCTGTGTAGTGTGTCTGTGTGCCTCCATGGTGTGTATGATGTTTTGCATGTGGTGTGTGTGTACATGGGTGTCTGTTTGCCTCTGTGTGTGCCTGTGCATTTATGTGTGTGCGCCTCTGATGTGTCTGTGTAAACGTGTCTGTGTGTGCCGTGTGTGTACATGTGTGTCAGGGTGTTCACCTGTGTGTGTATATGTGTATGCGCCTGTGTGTGCTGTGCCTGCGTATGTGTGTTTGCATGTGGCGTGTGTGCATGTGTGGGTGTTTACCTGTGTGTGCCTGTGTATGCGTGTGTGTGGAACTGTGTGGGCTGTACCTGCATAGACGTGTCTCCATGTGGTATGTGTGTACCTATGTGTGTGGGTGTTCACCTGTGTGCCTGCGTGTGTGTGTATGTGTGTATGCACCTGTGTGTGCTGTGCCTGTTTATACATGTCTGCATGTAGCATCTGTGTACATGCGTATCGGCGTTTGCATGTGTGCATGCATGTGTGCCTTTGTGTGCATATGTGCATGTGCCTTGTGTGCTGTGCTTGTGTACACGTGTCTGCATGGGGCATGTGTACATGTGTCTGCATGGGGCATGTGTGTACGTGTGTGTCCAGGTGTTTGCCTGTGTGTCTGTGCATGCGCCTGTGTGTTTACCGTGTGTCTTTGTATATGTGCATGTGCCTGTGTGTGCTGTGCCTGTGTACATGTGTCTGCATGGAGCGTGTGTGTACATGCATATCTGGGTGTTTGTGCGTCTGTGTTTATGTGTGTGCTCCTGTGTGTGCTGTGCCTGCGTACATGTGTCTGCATGGGGTGTGTGTGTATATGCGTGTCTGGGTGTTTGTGTTCCTGTGTGTGCGCCTCTGTACTGTGTCTGTGTACACGTGTCTGTGTGTGGTGTGTGTGTACATGTCTGGGTGTTTGCCTGTGTCCCTGTGTGTGTGTATGTGTGTGCACCTGGGTGTACCATATCTGTGTGCACATGTCTGCGTGAGGCATGTGGGTACATACATGTCTGGGTGTTTGTGTGCCTGTGTGTGCATACATGTGTGTGCCGTGCCTGCGTACATGTGTCCATGTGGGGTGTGTGTGTACCTGCGTGTCTAATTGTTTGCTTGTGTGCCTGTGTGTTGTGTGTGTGCGTCTCTGTGTGCCATGCCTGCGTACACGTGTCTGTGTGCGGCATGCGTGTACATGCATGTCTGGGTGTTTGCCTGTGTGGTATGTGCATCTCCCAGCCATACCTTACAACTTACCTGTGATGCCCGCATCTCCCTTGGAGTCTCTGAGCTGAAGATGCCGGCTCGGATTTGTTTCCATTGGAAAGACGCCCCTTTTCCTTCTTACAATGTGGCATCAGCCTGGTTGGGTACCTGGTGACTCTGTTGGGCTGACTTTCATTCTGGCCACTTGTATGGGGCTCTGTGCAGACCTGGACAGGGATCATTGCTGCCCTGCAGGAGAAGCGAGCTGTGTTCATCTAATGATTATTTGGTGTACTTTCACCTTCTACGTGAGGATCCCACATCAGATCGGTCATGGTGTGAGGTTGTAGTGATGTCCCATTTGAGAGTTGTTTCTGGTTTTATGTTGAGCACTTGTTTTCTGTTGATATTTCAGAAAGCTTGCCCACTTCTGCTTCAACATTAGCCAATTATTTTTCCATTTGTCATTCTATTACGAAGCTCCTTAAGAATCTACCACTCACTGAATTAACATACTGAACTTTTCTTTCTTGTGAAGTCATATAATGCTATTACAAGTTTATTCCTTTATTTCTAGATTATGGTCCAAGGCTACATACCTTGCCTCATTATAGGGATAAAAATGAAAAAAGAAAAATCCCACAGTGATTTTCATTTTAAAGAAAGCCGTGGCTGGGTCGGCATATTTTCATAAGGCATTTAAACATAGTTTTTACTGAAAAAGAAAATTCAAACTATCAGATTTTCAAGACATACAGTAACCCTAAGAAATGTTAAATTTCAAACACCTGTTAAAACGAGATAGGCAGATGTAGGAGGAAGAAGAGATTAGCTAGAGCTGCCGCTCACTGACAGAGCAGAATTTTGATATTTCTCTACGCTGATGAAATAATGTGGTGTGTGTGTGTTTTGTGGTTTTAGTGGAAGTGTTTTGGGCGATTTCTATAACATGACAGGTGAAGGAGGCAGCAGGCAAGCACCTTGAAGCCAGCCAGGGTGGAAATCTCTGCTAACGAATTTCCGGTCTTGTTTTCAGTAGCAGTTTTTCACTTAAATGTGATGTTAAAAGCCTGCCAACTCTGGTTTCAAAATCTAATTCACTTTTCCGTTTATAAGTCTATTAAGTGGAAACTAAAAAGGAATGTCATAAACCGATTTTGTTCTGTATGAGTGTTGCTCTGTTGTGCATTGCTGTCAAGGAATGCCTGAGGCTGGGTAATTTATAAAGAAAAGAGGTTTACTTGGCTCACAGTGCTGCAGGCTATTCAGGGAGCATGGCGGCAGCACCCGCTTCTGGTGAGGCCTCCTCGGGAAGCTTCCAGTCCTGGGGAAGGCAGAGCGGAGCCAGCGTCCCATGGCAAGAGAGGGAGAGTGGGAGAAGGTAGAAGTCCCGGCCTCTTCAAGCAGCCAGATCTCCAAGAGCTCATCACCACAAGGAGGGCACCAAGCCATCCACGGGATCTGCCTCCATCCCAGACACCTGCCAGCAGGCCCCACCTTCAGCACTGGAGTTCACATGTCGCCATGGGATTTGCAGGGGACACGTCCAGACCACGTCAGTATGGTTTTCTCCTACACTGGACTATGAAAACGTCACATTTTAAAAGTCACACGGGAATATTTGTAGTCTCTTTTATTTTACTGAATTCCTTTAAGCATGTGGTCCTGTCAGTTTTATGGCTTCTCCTGAGCATCCATATGTTGAAATCGGTCCTTTTGAACTGATCTGATTCCTCGTATCCCGAAATAAGCTGTACACATATTCTCTGAAAGTGACACTTTTCTGAGAGATACCAGCTTATATGGATCATAGCAAAAGTTTTAAATTTTGGAAAATCACTAATAATCTTTATTTCTAATCTCTTCCAGCACCAGGAGTTTTATATCCAACTATTAGATTTTAAATTCAGCAACTGCATTTAGGAAGAGTTTAGAATTGAATAGACTCACTTACAGCAGTCAGACTTTGTTTCTTTTTGAGGTACATATATTTACAGTTTTTCCTAAATATCTAATTTCCAAAGAACACTTTACTGAAAGATTTTATTGCTATTTGGCTATGTCTTTAACTTGAAATAGCTAGTGTAGGCAGCAGTGGTTTCTGAGAATTATATCAGAGTAACTGAATTCCCCTGTGAGAGGACTCATTTCTGCTGGGTGTTGTGGCATGTTAATTTCCAATGGGGTGTTGTTCGTGGCCTTGGCCTCTGCTGTCATGTCTCTCATCTCTTGGTGCTGATTGCTTGGCCTGCTTGGTAATTTATTTGTTTTCCTGCAGGTTATGTTTTTCAATTGGCATTAAACAGTCCTCTGCCTTTTTATTTTCCGGTGATTGCTTTTTGATGGGCACTAGAGTTTCGAGTTAAAACTTGCTCTTGCTGCTGGAAGCGGAGCGCATTGATGAGGTGCGGGAAGGAGAACAGAGCCAGCCTCAGGCTCTGACAGACATGGAGTCGTGACCTCGAAGCGCTTTGATTTAGGCCCCACAGCACCCAGGGCCCGGGAGCTCCTGCCGCACCGGCGCGTCTAGCTCTGTTTTTCTGGGTTCTTTTGTTTTCAACACATTACAAATTAAAAAGAAAAGAAGCTTTTAACCCCTAATTTACCTAATTTAGGATTTTGTTCAGCCTCCATCTGCAACACATAAACGTATACACACTTAGGTAAAAACACGTCAGGTCAAAAAGGAACATTTCAACAAAGCAAAAATGGTAAATGCTTCACTGTGTCCTGGTTATTCAGGAAGCAAAAAACCCTTCATTTGTGTTTGGCTTTTAGTGTCAGCCACCAAGTAGAGCTGGCCCGTTGGAAGACAGGCTGTGTTTGCAGAATTGTGTACACATCTGCAGGAAACCACCAGCAGTTCGTGGGGTTCTCGTGTCATTTCTCTGATGGTTCTAAGACCCAGCAAGGGCGTCAGTGCCACACAACGTGGTTTTGGTCTAAAACAGCCAATTATTTCTGTGTGAATAAACCGTGTGAGCACTGGTGGTGAAGCCCTGAGTGCCTGGCCAGGTGTTCGGGGGCCATGGGGTCCACACACACGACGCTTGTCAGCTCTGACACAAAATCCGAGTGTCACTGTGGCCACACTAAACCCAGGTGGCGCCATGGCCACACTAAGCCTGAGAGGTGCCGTGGCCACGCTAAATGTGGGGTCTCTCCCAGGCCCCACCTCCACCCAGCCTTCTCCAGAGCTGGGAGCAAGTGAAACTCGTCTATGAATCTGCCATAGATTAGTTGTTAGAAAGTGATTATTAGTATTTAATTGGTGGAAAGCAATTATTAATATTTAATTTTGCTTTTTAAACTTTGCTCTTTTAAAATTTTTAAAAGTTAAAATTATATTTTTTAAAGTACTTTATGATTTATATTTTAGCAGCTATAAGTATTTAGAGGTATATATTTGTCAGCAAAGTTATTTTTAGGTACCTGGATATTTGTATTAAACTGGGTTAAGATTTATTAAAATTCTTGTTGAAGACAAAACCTCCTGCTTTACAATAAGATATCCATTTTGACATCTATTTGAGATCATCTGTTTTTGTGCCTGTTTACAGGACGCTCTGTGAATAATTCATGGGTCGTGGAGAATATGACACAGAACCAGCATTTGCTGATATTTAATATCAAAGTCATGCTGTAACTCCTGTCAGTGAAGCCCTGTGTGGGGCGGGCTCATCTTTTCTTTAACAAGGTTTACAAGAAGTAGCAGGGGTTGGAGTGGCTTCGGGCTCGTTCCAGCGATGGAGCAGCCATGGTGGCTCCAGGAGTGTGTGGGCTGCCAGGTAAGACATTTTCCTTCACGAGATTCTAGAACACCGTGCAGGATGGCATCCCTGCGGCCACTGGGGTTTGCGAAACATTTACACCAGTTTAGGATACTGAAAGGTTTTCTTCTTGCTTTCGCTTCTTTTTGATGACTGTGCTCAGGTTTGGATCTGAAAAGGAGCGTTGTCTTTCCCATGGACAGAATGCCAACTGTAGGCCTGTGTGTCCACTATTGTGAATAGCATGGCCGTGTGAAAACTTTAAGGACTGAATTTCTAGACCTTAATTGTATTGTTTGCTGAAGTTTTTTAAGCACCATGTTTTCCTGCATTCTTAAGTAGTTGCAGCTATTCCTGGCACCCTGGTCTATGATCCCAGATTCAGCTGTGTGTCGGGGATGACGCTGGCGCAGGTGCGCATCCCTGTCCTTCCTTATGGGGGGGTGACGCTGTCGCGGGTGCAAGTGCGCGTCCCTGCCCTTCCTCGCAGGGGTGACGCTCTCGCGGGTGCAGCTGTGCGTCCCTGTCTTTCCTCTTGGGGGTGACGCTCTCACGGGTGCAGGTGTGCCTCCCTGTCTTTCCTCATGGGGGTGATGCTGTCATGGGTGCAGGTGTGCGTCCCTGTCCTTCCTCATGGGGGTGATACTGGCGTGGGTGCAGGTGTGCGTCCCTGTCCTTCCTCATGGGGGTGACACTGGCATGGCACGGGTGCATGTCCCTGTCCTTCCTTGCAGGCACCTCAGCGTCCTGCCTACCGTTGTGTCTGTGTGGCCTGCATTTACCTCTCAGACGCTTCACTTATCTCTGAGGGTGCCCAGGACATTCATCTCCCTCCAGGGCCTCATTTGTGCAGAGTAGTTGGTGATTTTTTCAAGGACTGGCATGATTCAATTTTGTGTTCAGAAGACAGGAGGAGCAAGGTGCCCACCCGGGCCCGGTCCTGCTTTCTAAATGTTGGGCTCCTTGGAGAAGGGGCTGGTTCCAGGCCCTGGCTGAGGAAATACAAGGTGCGCCTGAGGTACCTAGTGGGGCCTTGTGTGCTCATGGGAGGGCTGGGCAGCCAGAGGGCACTGGGTCCACATTGTGGCAGGTGGGCCAGAGCGCGTTGAGTCCACGCTGGAGGGTGCTGAGTCCACGCTGGGGAGTGCCGAGTCCACGTTGCAGCAGGCAGGCTAGAGGGCGCCAGGTCCACGCTGGAGGGTGCCAGGTCCACGCTCGAGAGCTCTGGGTCCACATTGCGGTGGGTGGGCCGGACGGCACCAGTTCCACACTGGAGGACTCTGGGTCCACACTGTGGCGGACCCTGTGGCCAGGGCCAGGACTCTTTGGGCAACAGAGTACACGGAGGCAGTACCGGGTGATGGCCCTTGGAATAGATGAAACATCTACGAGTCCTTAAAGTATTGAATAACACAAAGGTAACAATTCAATAAATGTGCAAGTGTGGGGATTTCTTCCCTACAGAATTCCACGTGATAAACATGTAAGGCATGAGGAAAGAAAGCCGCCGAGGGGCCCACAGCCACGTCTGCTGCCGTCAGGACCCCAGGCAGATGTCACGTTAGCTGGTGAGATTGAGGAGGAAAAGGGGCTCGTCCCAAAGCATCTCCTCCACAGAGTGTGTTCATGATGAAGGGAAGAGAGTCGCTTGGTGGGTTGAAACTCAGGAGACCTCACGGCGCCTGCGAGCAATCGGGGTGGCGTCAGTGGAAGGAAGCATCCCAGCCGGGTGTGAGCGCCAGCACCCATCTGCAGCTCTGCAGAGGTGAATGACCTCAGTGTCACCCTGAGAACATTGGCTCCAAGTTACAGCAATTCCAGAGAGTAACTGCCCCAAGAAATGTCACGACCATGGAGGCCGAGGAAAATGGGAAGAAAGCGAGCCGCTGAGGGTGGATGGGGCCGGGTCGGAGCCTGCTGGATGAGGGTTAACACAGCCAGGGCAGGGGGGCGGCGGGCAGAAACCTGAGTTGTCACTGTTGAAACAGCCTCCCTGAGCCTCTGTCGGGCCTGGGGCTTCCGTGTGGCAAAGCCCTGAGGGTCAGGCTCTCAGCCTGGGCAGTAGCCCCAGGCCCTGGGCTCCCGGTGGGAGGTGAGTCCAGGAGCTGCCTGGGTGGTCTTCAGGGAAGCTCCTTAGGAGGGTGTCGGTGCCTCGGCAGGTGGCCTGCATGGCCCTGGGAACCGCCCCTCCTGAATCTGCAGGTCAGTGTGACGCCCGAGCAGGCGTGCAGGGGAATTGCAGAAATCCCAGAGGCTGCAGACCCAGAGGCCTTGGGGCCCTGTGGGCTCTGCACTCTGCGCTAACGGATTGATTCCCGGCATTCAGATCATGAGGCTGGGATCACATAAATTTCTTCCAAGAAGAGTGTCTTGTTGAGAAAGCGGAACTTGTGACCCCCAGGGTGGCCTCTGCCATGTCACTTACCCCTGAGAAACCCCCACCAGCATCACTCTGTGAACTCACAGCCAGCTGACTTTAGACTGTTCCTGGCCTCTACTTCCATTTTAGAATTTTTAGGACAGAGGCCATATACCTACATCAGAGATGTTCATTTCCAATACGAAATTTAACAGTGTTGGTGGAGAGCCACTGCTAATTAGGCTGTCAATGTAACTTATTTCAGGCACTGGATGGAACTCAGTGAAAATACCCCTAACTTTCTTTTTTTAGGCACATTCTTCTTATGTTGCTTGTAGCTCAGAAATCTGCCTCAGGAAGCCTTGAAAGACCGTGACCTGGGGCCAGGCTCAGTGCGTTCCCATCTGCACCCTGGTGTGCGGTGTGTGTTTCTTGGGACCAGCCGCCTTCCTTCAGCGAACTCTGCCGTCTGATGCTTGGCTGACTGCAGCGTTTCCTGGGGCAGCTGTTTCCTCGGGGCCTGCCCTGGCTGCCCCCCGGGACTGTCTTGTTCTTGCTCAGCCTCATGCGTTCCACAGCATTGCCTGGCTCTGACCATCGCGGGGGCAGGGGGTGGGAGGATTTCTCCATAGCGTTTTCCTTGCTCCAGACACTCGCAAACAGCCGGGCCTGGGGAGGGGATTTCAGCCGCGTGTTGCCATCGGCTGCCCTGGGCCCAGCAAGGCTTCAGCTCCGAGCGCCCTGTCCCTGCGTGCAGAACCAGGTGGCTGGTTACGGTTTTGTCTTAGCATCTGTTCTGGTTTGTGAAGATCTTGGCTCATCGATGATTTGTGGGTAAAGTGCATCTTCTCTGCCTGCTGTCTCCTCTGCTTGTCACCAGCTCCATCATCTGGCATAGGACATTTTCTTCTTTGACATTTAAAGGAAATGTGACCATTTGCTTTTTATCTATAGTCTTGGAACCTTCTTTTGAACATACCTGGGAGCACTGCAGTGCGTTTTTAAAGCATTCCGCAGGCTGCCCGTTGCTCCCTGAGAGCTGAGGCGTCCCCTCTGGGTGCATGCTGCTTGAGGCGAGGCCTTCCTGCAGGGGCAGGACCCGCTCACCAAGGCCGGCTGTACAGGAGCCAGGCTTTCGAGGTGTCCTATGCTAGTGGTGCTTTTGCATCACATTCAGAAAAAAGCATATAGAGACCCTCTTGTAGCCAGGACTCGTAAAGCCCCTGGGGTCTCCGTGATCGCACCGTTTCAGTTCACATTTTCCACTTAGCTGGGGGTCGTCTCCCAGGAAAAGGAGCCTTTGCGCTCGCTCGCTGGGAGCTGTGGGGGTGCAGAGACTCGGGTGAGCAGCCCCCGTGTTCGTGATCGTGCTGTGTCCCGCTCCCACTGAGCTCTGTGTGGGCTTTCCTGGTCCATCCATGGAGGACACAGGAGTCCTGGTGAGTGCTGGGTGGAAACTCTTGTAGTCTTCACAGCAGGGCCTTCACAGGGTGAATTCTAACAGGTGTGAGTCTGAGAGGCCAGAAGTAGGAAGGCGTCTGCCTTCAGCTACAGTGTTCCCATGTAGGGCAACGGAGCCTCCCGCCCACCTGGAAGCTGCCTCAGCGTCTCCCTCGGGGGATCCATGACAGATCCCTACATGCCCCCCCCCATCAGGCCAGGTCCCCATCTCCCTACTCCTGGAGGCATCAGGCACTTGTGTCAGGGGTTCTGATTTCGGCTGGCACCCAGGACCACAGCCCCCACTGACGGGTCACAGTCTGCGTATACCTGAACCTCACAGGGAGGAGCAGAGCAACCTGGAGCCAGAGGCAGCACCCGGTGGCAGTGCACAGCCACCCAGACGCAGGGTGACGCACTGGGGAGAGGGTCACTGATGGCGGAATGGTGGGGGGTCCTCTAGGGCCAGTGTGGGGGCATCATGGACACAGGGTGATGCTCTGGGGAGTGGGTCACTGATGGTGGAATGGTGGGGTTCCTCTAGGGCCAGTGTGGGGGCATCCTGGATGCAGGATGACGCACTACAGAGAGGGTCACTGATGGCAGGATGGTGGCGCGTCCTCTAGGGCCAGTGTGGGGGCATCATGGACACAGGGTGATGCTCTGGGGAGTGGGTCACTGATGGTGGAATGGTGGGGTTCCTCTAGGGCCAGTGTGGTGGGCATCCTGGATGCAGGATGGCGTACTACGGAGAGGGTCACTGATGGCAGGATGGTGGGGGTTCCTCTAGGGCCAGCGTGGGGGCATCCTGGGCGCAGGGTGGCACGCTGGGGAGAGGGTCACTGATGGCGGAATGGTGGGGCGTCCTCTAGGGCCTGTGTTGGGGGCATCCTGGACGCAGGGTGACGCACTAGGGAGAGGGTCACTGATGGCAGAATGGTGGGGCATCCTCTAGGGCCAGCGTCAAGGGCATCCTGGATGCAGCACCCAGCGTGGGAGGACCGGGGCTGGGGTCTGCGTTAGTGCTTTCAGCACGTGTTTGTTTTGTGTGGAGTAAAAGGCATGTGTGATCCAGATAAACTGCCATAACTGGTTCATTTTCTTCCTTTTCTTATAATCGGTTGTCCGTACAGTGTTTGTTGAGAAGGTGCTGCAGAGACTTTTTCCTAACGTTTCAAGTGGCCAAGAAAAGAAGGAACCCCAGGCGCTGGCCATCCAAACGCCGCCCAAGAAAGTGACCTCTGAGAAAGCGAGACAGAAGCCTGTTCAGCCTTTGACAGGTGAGGTTGTTTGCAGCTGTGGATGGGTCTCGGGGACAGAAGCTAATCACCCATCATCACCCTCACTCGCCCTGGAGAGTGTGTCCTCTGGGCCTTGGGCTTCTGTCTGCAGAGGGTCTGCAGCAGGTGGGCAGGGCAGGCGCCACTCCTCGCACAAGCACAAGCTCCTCCAAAGCCCCTGTGGACTCCCTAGAAGGCCAGGTCAGGGTGCTGCTTTTAGGGGGTCACTGACTCATGTGCTCTGAAGGTGGCAATTGGCCTGTGACTGGGGCCGAGCCCAGCTTTCCTGTCCTCTGAGGAAAGCAGATACCTCCCCACCACGACACAGGACCCCAGTCCCTGTAGCGGCCCCGCACAGCCTCCTTGGCCCCGTTGCCTTGTGTCCACTCAGGGACAGGCTTCTAATACCTTGGCCTGTGGTCTTAGGCCGTCGTCTGTCCTGTGACAGCCCACATAAGCTCTCATGGCCACAGGATCATCCGCCATGAGAGTCCCCTCAACTCTGGTTTCCCCAGTGCAGCTCCGCTCAACTGTGAGACTGAGAGAGGCCCCCACGGAGAGACGGGAATAGACCATCTAGGAGCAGCACATGTGGGCGGGTTCATTCGCTTCCCAGTAAACACCTAAGTCCACAAAGCCTGAGAGAGGCCGGGAGGGTCCATTCGGCTCCCAGTAAACACCTAAGTCCGTAAAGCCAGACATGGGTTCCTGAGTGCCGCTTCTGGGGGTCTCTTGTCTCTCTTCAGCAGTGATCACTCACTGGGCAGTTGAGTTCCTGAGAGTAGCACGGTCTCCAGTTTTCACATACCTTACAACAGTCCCAGTGGGATCTCAGCAGGCAGCCCCCATTATCCCACAGATCAGCTTCCAGCCCCACAGCTCAGATCTCCGTTCACTGTGAACTCATTTTACCTCAGACGTAATGTTCCACATGGTGATTCCATTTCCCGGCCAGCTCAGAAGCCTGTCTGACCTGTGATGTGACGGGTGCCATGGACACTGTTCTGGTCCAGGATAGAAGAAAAGTGAGAAGGAAAATTTCCTTCACATCTTCTGGATACGGGGTTACGCTAGGCACGCTCTTCCTATGGGACAAATCCATGTCTTCCGTGTCCTCTTTCTGCATTTTTTCCCAGACGGCTTAACGTTTTCAAATGGTACAAGCTCCTGGTGTAGTAGGATAAGTTCTGATGAAGGGGTAAACGACTGCTGTTGGGCGTGGTTTTACCTTTTAAAGAATATACCTGTTGGCCGGGCGCGGTGGCTCACGCCTGTAATCCCAGCACTTTGGGAGGCCAAGGCGGGCGGATCATGAGGTCAAGAGATTGAGACCATCCTGGCCAACATAATGAAACCCTGTCTCCTAAAAATACAAAAATTAGCCAGGTGTGGTGGGACGTGCCTGTGGTCCCAGCTACTTAGGAGGCTGAGGCAGCAGAATCACTTGAACCCAGGAGGCGGAGGTTGCAGTGAGATTGCGCCACTGCACTCCAGCGTGGCAACAGAGCAAGACTCCATCTCAAAAAAAAAAAAAAAAGAAAAAAGAGTATACCTGTTACAGGCTGGGTTGCCCCCCATCACAGCCACCACCAGCAAATTCTTGTTGAAGCTCTAACTAACTCCCATCACTTCAGAATGAGATTGTATTTGGAGATGGGCTCCTAAAGGTGATTAAGGGTAAATGAAGTCATCAGGGTGTACCCTAATCTGGTATCACTGGTGTCCACATTTGAAGAAGAGATCAGGACACACGTACATACAGAGGCTTGACCCTGTGACAACAGAGGAAGCAGCATCTGCAAGCCGATGACAGAAACCAGCCCTGCTGAGACCATGATCTTGGACTTCCAGCCTTCAGGGCTGTGAGAGAACAAATGTCTGTGGTTTAGTTCACCCAGTCTGTGGGACTCTGTAGTGGCAGCCCTAGGAAGCTAATACACTACCCATTGTGCCTGTTAGAAATTGTCTTGCTTTTTCAATCAACTTAAGAAAGTTTTTAAAGAAAAAGCAGTTATGAAAATCTGAAACAAGCAACAAAAAAGACTTCTGGAACTAATAAAGGTTTATAATAGGGTTGTGCTTTACAAGATCAATACACAGAAGTCAACTGCTTTCCTATATATCAGGAAAGAACAAGGAGAATTTGAAATTTAAAACACCTAGCACAACAATAGTGCTGGGACAAACGACATCCACATGCATAAAAATAGAGACACAGACCTTAAACCTGTCGCAAAAATATCTTATTAAAAATGGATCTTAGACCTAAGTATAAAATGCAAAACCATAAAACTCCTAGAAGATAACATGGGAGGCAGTCTAGGTGGCCTTGGGTTCAGCAGTGACTTTTTAGATGCAGCACCAAAGGATTGATCAATCAGAGAAAGAATTCATCAGCAGATGTCCAGTCGATAACTTGGACATCACTAACATTAAAACCTTCTGCTCTGTGAAAGACACTTGTCAAGAGAAGGAAAAGACAAGCCACAGACTTCGAGAAAATATTTTCAAAAGGCATATTTGACAACAGACTACTATTCAGAATGTTTGAAGAATTCTTAAACCTTAATAAGAAAATGGGCCAAAGATGTGGACGTCACCAAGGAAAATATGTAGATGGCAGATAATCATATGAAAAGATGTTTCACATCATACGTCATCAGGGAAATGCAAATTAAGAGAGTGAGACACCACCACACACCTTCTAGGGTGGACAAAATCCGGCACGCTGACAGCACCAGATGCTGGCGGAACAGGAACTCTGGAGGAACAGGAACTCATCACTGCATTTCTTCCACAGCTAAACATACTCTTTACCTGTATGATCCAGCAGTTATGCGCCTTGGCATTTATCCAAATAAATGGAAAACGTCAATAAACCTGCATGTGGCTGTTTACAGCAGCTTTATTCATAACTGCCAGTACTTGGAAGCAACGAAGATGTCCTTCAGCAAGTGAATGAATCAGGAAATGGTGGTACATCCAGACAACGGGAAATTATTCAGGCCCAAAAAGAAATGAACTATCAAGCCATGAAAAAACATGAAGGAACCACAAATGCTTATTACTAAGTGAAAGAAGCCACTCTGAAAAGGCTACACACTGGGATTCCAACTTTGTAACACTGTGGGAAAGCAAAACTGAGGAGGCCCTAAAAAGATGAGTGATTGCTGGGGCCTGGGAAGAAGAGGTGGAGCCCAAACAGGTGGTTTCACTCTCTGACAGCTGACTTCTGCAGGTCGGTGAAACCACCCTGTATGATGATGCTGTGATGGTGGGCGCAGCTCATTCCTCATTGGCTCCAGCTCACAGGATGAACAAGCGTGGACTCCAGTATGAACTGCAGACTGGGTGGTAACAGTGTGTCGCGTAGGCTTATTGATGGTAACACCATACGGCTCTGACGGGGATGATAATGGGGAGGATGCATGACGCTGTTATGCCTTACAAGAAGCAGGCCATCCCTAGTAGTTCCTGTTTTTCTCTGAATTTTACTGAACCAACATTTTTAATCTTTTTAAAAATTCTGTTTGTATTTTATTTTTGCTTTTTCTTTCCTCTAACCTAACAAAAGTTTTTGTGGTGATTGTTCACCAATAACATATCTGGTGGTCAGAAGAGGAAATTAAGTGGAAGCAGTTGAAGCCATATGCATGGATGGATGATGGATCATTTCTAAGTGAGAAAATAATATCTGTAAATTCCAGGCCAGTTTCATTCTAGAAGACACATATTTTCTTGCCTAAAGTGATTGACTTTGCACTTTTTAAATCACTGTTTAAAAATAAACACTTCAAGACCTCCTTTTCTCTCTGAAATTGTCAGGAGACAATTCTTTGCATTGCTGTTCATGTTTTATTTTACTGAATTATGCACTCATACAGCAGTGGCATATGGGAAGCTTTATGTCAGGATGATTATTTCAAGTTGGTGTTGAAAGAGTTCTTATTTTAAGTGGCTGGGTGCTTTGTGATTCTGACAAAGCACTTGGCCTTTGAAGTCGTTGGTGATCCTTTGGGTGATGTCTTTTCACAAAGCTTCAGCATACAGCCACTTCATTTCAGTGGCATTTATAAGATACTGTTTAATATGAAGATGTTGAATTAAAAATCAAAATACTGATATGAGTTGACCTAGTCTCAAAGGTTAAAAGATGATTTTTTCAGGGAGCGAATAAGAAGGTTGGGTGCATGAACCTTTTGCTGGACATTGGAAGCCGTGTCCGGGTGGAGGTTCCAGTGCAAAGTCGGGACAGGTGGGCACACCCCAGAGAAACAAGCTGCAGCCCGTGAAGGGTGTCGCCACCAGGGCGAGGGTGCAGGCACTGCCCCTGCTTCGGTTCCCTCGGTGACTTGGTTGTCTCACATGTGTGATTTCGGAGGGTTCAGACTCTGGTCTAGCAAGTCTGATGTCTTTGGGTCAGTTGTCTGGACAGTTTAGAACCTTAAATTACATGCAAACAAAACCACTTGGCCCTGGCTTAAATGGGAATTTGTGATGATAAGGTAGTGTCACAAGGGCAGAGATAGATAAGTCTGCGTCCCAGAAAGGTAACCTGAAATTTACCGTTTCAAATTAACCATTTCAAAGTACACAATTTCGTGCTTTTTAGTATATTGACACTGTTGTACAACCATTCCATTACCACCATCTAATTCCAGAATGTTCTTACCACACCAAAAAGAAACAACTTGGCCAGGCACAGTGGCTCACCCTGTTATCCCAGCACTTTGGGAGGCTGAGGTGGGTGGATGACTTCAGGCTAGGAGTTGGAGGCCTGGGAGGTCAAGGCTGCAGTGAGCCAAAATTGTGCCACTGTACTCCAGCCTCGGCAATACAGTAAGACCCCATCTCAAAAAAATGAAAGAAAGAAACTCCTTATCCCTTTACCCCTCGGCCCCCATTCCCCATTCCCTCTAGCCTCTGGAAACCACTAATCTGTTTTCTTTCTCTATAGATTTGTCTATTCTGGACATGTCACATAAATGGAATCATGCAACATATGGCCTTTTGTGTCTGGGTTTTTTCATGTAGCATAATTTTTTAAAGGTTCATTTATGTTGTGGCGTGGGTCAGAACTTTGTGTTTTAAGGCTGAATAATATTCCTTTGTATAGGTAGACCACATTTTGTTTCTCCATTCATCAGTTGATGAACATTGGTGGTTTCTACTTTTTAGCTATTGTCAGTAATGTTGCTCTGAGAATCCATGTACATGTTCCTGTGTGATCTGGTGTGGAAGTATGTTTTTCGTTCCCTTGAGTTTATAATTAGGAGTGGAAATACAGGGTCAAATGGTAACTCCATGTTTAACTTTTTCAGAAACTGTTGGATTCTTTTCCACAGCAACTGAACCATTTTACATTCCCTCCAGCCTTGTACAAAGGTTCCAGTTTCTCTACGTGCTCACTAACACTTATTTTTTTCTTTCTTTTTTTTTTTTAGGTAATAGCCACCCTAGTAGGTGTGAAGTGGTATCTCACTGTGGTTTTGCATTTTTCCGATGACAGGATGTTGAGCACCTTTTCCTGCGTATTGTCCATTTGTGTATCTTCTTTAGATAAATATCTGTTTAAGTCCTTTGCCTAATTGCGTTGTCTTCTGTTGCTGAGTTATAGGAGCTGGTTGTATATTCTCTATTCTGAGTCCTCATCAGATACCTGACTTGCAGATATTTTCCTCCATACCATGAGTTATCTTTTCATTTTTTTAATGGTATCCTTTAAAGTCCCAAAGGTTTTAATTTTGATAAAGTCCAATTTATCCATTTTTTGTTTCGTTGCCTGTGTATTTTGTATCATATTTAAGATATCATTGCCTAATCAAAGGTCAAAGATTTATGCCTAAGTTTTCTTCTAAGAGTTTTATAGTTTTAGCACTTATGTCTAGGTCTTTAATCCATTTTGAGCTGATGTTTGTATATGGTGTGAGGTAGGGCTACAACCTCATTCCTTTGTATGTGGATATCCAGTTGTCATAACACCATTTGTAGAAGAGCTAATTTCCGTATCAAATGGACTCAGCACTCTGAAAATCAGTTGGCAGCTGGGTGTGGTGGCTCATGGCTGTCATCCCAGTACTTTGGGAAGCCGAGTCGGGCAGATCACTTGACATCAGGAGTTAAGACCAGCCTGGCCTACATGGTGAAACCCCATCTCTACTAAAAATACAAAAATTAGTCAGGCCTGGTGGCGGGCACCTGTAGTTCCAGCTACTTGGGAGGCTGAGGCAGGAGAATTACTGGAACCCAGGAGATGGAGGTTGCAGTGAGCTGACATCATACCACTGCACTCCAGCCTGGGCGACAGAGCAAGACTCTGTCTCAAAAAAAAAATAATAATCAGTTGGCCACAGATGCTGTGTTTATTTCTGGACTCTCAATTCTATTCCATTGATCTACGTTCTTCCCATGTCTGTACCATCCACCTTCCTGTTTTGATTGCTGTAGCTTGAGAAGTGTGGGTCCCTCAACTTTGTTCTATTTCAAGACCCAGGATCTCTTGCAATTCCATATCAGTTTAGGATCAACATATCAATTTCTACAAAAAAAACCATTTGAAATTTTGATAGGGATTACATGAGTCTGTAGAACACTGGGCAGTATTGTCATCTTAACAATATTATGTTGTCCAGTCCCTGACTTTAGGGTGTATCTTTTTATTTATTTAAATCATCTTTAATTTTTTTCAACCATATTTTTTAGTTTTTAGACTACAGTTTCATCCTTTTTTATCTTTTCCTCCTAGTACTTCCAGGACATAGAAAAATTATACCCTTTTTTATTAAGTTTATTCCATAGTGTCTTATTCTTTTTGGTGCTGTTGTACTTAGTGGAATTGCTTTGTTTTCTTTTGGGAATGTTCAGTGTTTGTGTATGAAAATACAAGGGATTTTGTGTATTGACCTTGTATCCTGCAGGTTTGCTGAACTAGTTTATTAGCTCTTACAGTTTTGTTGTGGATTCCTTCGGATTTTCTATATACAGTCACACGTCACTTAACAATGTAATCCATTCCAAGAGATGCGTCCTTAGCAGATTCCATTGTTGTGTGGGCATCACAAGGTGCACTTAGACACCAGATGGTGGAGCCAGCTGCAGGCCTGGGCCGTGGCCAGGCTGCTTGTCCACGCAGCGTGGGCTTGTGCTGAACACGGTGGCAGCTGTAACACACTCTAAGTGTTCATGTATCCAAACATTAAAAAGGCACGAGGAAACCACGGTGTCATCATCTTATGGGTCCACCGTCCTATCTGCCGTCAGTCTTTCATCAAAATCTCGTGTGGTGCGTCACCCTGCAAGAGCCTATCATCTGCGGTTTCAGGTAGTTTTACTTGTCCTCTGTGAGTAAAGATAGTTTTACTTTTCGCTGTCCAGTCTGGATGCCCTTTGCTCCCTTTTGTTGCTATTGTTGACTAATTGCCCTGGCTAGAAGTTCTAACATGATGTTGACAAAAAGTGCCATGAGTGGGAGTTCTGGTCTCGTTCCTGATCTTAAGGAGTAAGCATCCCCATTTTCACCATCCTGTACGACGTTAGCTGTGGGTTTCATACATGGCCTTTATCATGTTGAAGAAGTTCCCTTCTATGCCCAGTTGATTGTTTTGTTTTGTTTCATTTTATCATGAAAGAGCAACATATTTTTTGAAGTGTTATGCCTTGGAAATTTTAAAGGAAAAATGTTATAATTTACTTGCACCTGGAAAAAGAGAAGTCTTGGCTGGGGCAAAATGATGAAATCACAACAGAAAAGGTAAGAAGCATGGATCACTTCTGCACAGGCCATCGTGCAGCATCCGTTGAGTTGTGCGTCCAGGAGAAGGCCTGCCGGATATCTGGGTTGGGCCGAGTGGCATCCTCTGAGGGACAGGAAGCAGCTGGACGAGGAACAGCACCCACATCAGTTCTTGGATGTGAGACGGAGGAAAATGATCCTGTACAGTCAGGTCAGAGCGTGGTAATTTTGGCAATGAGTTAGCCAATTGATTGATGTTTGTTCACTTTACTCGATCTCTGTTTCTTCATTCTCGAAAAGTGTTGATAATTCCATTTGTCCCAAAAGTAAGACTGATTTGTCAGCAACCAAAATAACCAGTGTGTGTACATTCTGGTAAATTTCTTTCACCGAAGAGCTGCCTGTCACCCCAGGGCTCCGAGCCACCACGCTCCTCTGCTTTCCCAAGTGATGCTGTGCTTGTGACTTTTCCAGCAGGAGCTGGCATTCTGACCTAGTCCCAGGTACTCGGGAGGCTGAGGAATGAGAATCGCTCAAACCTGGGAGGCAGAAGTTGCAGTGAGCTCAGGT
Organism: Cacajao melanocephalus; assembly: GCA_963573385.1. Taxonomy (NCBI): domain Eukaryota; kingdom Metazoa; phylum Chordata; class Mammalia; order Primates; family Pitheciidae; genus Cacajao; species Cacajao melanocephalus. Next base: position 43,310 of record CAUYLG010019948.1, read on the forward strand.
TGTGCCACTGCACTCCAGCCTGGGCGACAGAGCAAGACTCCATCTCAAGAAAAACAAAGGAATGTGATTTAGGGTGACCTTTCTGGAGGGTAGTGACTCTTAGATGCCAGGTCCGGGGGAGCTGTGCTCACACACGCGGCGTTCTTTGCGTCAGGGGAACCCTCTCACTGCTGCCCACCCTGTCAAGGTAACCGGTCCCTTCCTTGCACCTGATCAAGACAGGTAACGTCCAGCTTGTGCAAGGCATCAGTGCCCTCACAGTAAACCATAACTCACCCAAAAGAACATAAGAAGTCAGAACTGGAGGCCATTGTGGCTTAACATGGTGGTCGTGATTCACAGACAGGCAGGCTGAGGCCCCGTGAGGTGCCTGCTCTGTGTCTGCCTGGTGCCTGTGACTGTGGCAGGAGGCCCCACGTGCCACTTCGAAGCCCAGCCCTGGCCACGGGTGCCTCACAGACCAGAAATGTGTCCCTGGCATGGTACATCCTGGACCTGTCTTCTTAGCTGCGTCCTTGTTTTCTCTGCATGAGTGGAATGCTCCCTGATCCTCCTGTGTCCATCCCAATGAGTAAGTGAACAATGACATTTCTAAGTTCTGTTTAACTTTCTTATTAAGAAAAATTTAGCTAATTAAAAGCTTCCAAAAATATTCTGTGAAAAATGATCAAATGTTGATTTCCCCGATAGGGGACAGTGTGCTTAGAAGCCGTCTCCATCTGCCCTTGACTCTCGCAGTGAATAGCATAGTAATTAATAAGCTGCGGTGAATCAGATTACTTTAAGAACTAGGATTCTGGCACCCTACCTTCAAGAGAGCAGAATGTACTGACGACAGTGGAAACTGGAAAGCCTTCAAGGTTTTTACGGTTACATTCTATTGCATGTGTTAGTGATTTTGCTCATTATCTGTCATTGTTGTTTTCAAAACAAAATGCATATCGCTTGGTGAAATTCCAGCCGGGATGTCCACTTGTGTTTGTCACCTGCAAGAGCGTCACTGCCATATTCTACATGCAAAACAGAAGACTAAACAGGCAGAGGCTGCCCAGCGTTGGACAACAGCTTGAGACGAAGTGGCCCTACTGCCTTCCAGACAGTGTGCGTGAAAAGCCCAAAATCTCCTGCCCCTAAACCAGCAGTTCCCTGTGCAGGAACGAAGCAGCCACGTGCGCAGAGGGCACACAGCAGGGGAGGCCCCAGCAGCCGTCCATGGTCAGCTCCACATGGCCATGGAGGAAAGTGGTTAAGTCCTGGTTACAATTCCATCGCCTGGGATGTGATGTAGCCATTAAAAGCTTGCAGATTTAAGTTACCATATGTCATTTTAACACACTGTATTCACTCTAAATGATATTATACGTGTAAGATACAAACGGACAACTTATGTAAGCGTATAATAAAGCATGTGACACGATCCCGTGAAGGTGTATGTGTGTCTCTGTGCACTTGTGTATTTGTGTGTCTCTCTGTCTCTGTACATGTCTCTGTGTGTCTGTGTGTGTTGTCCCTGTGTGTGTGGTCTGTATGTTGTCTGTGTCTGTGTGCCTCTGGGTGAGTTGCCTGTGTATTTGTGTGTATCTGTGTCTGTGTTGTCTCTGTGTGTCTGTGTGTGTGTGTATGTTTTCTGGATGTTTATGTGTCTGCGCATGTGTCTTTTTTGTGTATCTCTGTTGTCTCTGTGTTTTCTGGATGTTTGTGTGTCTGCGTGCATGTGTGTCTTGTGTGTGTGTGTCTGTGTGCACACACACACAGTGTATACATGTTGTTAGCATATGTGGAGGAAAAGACCCAGAAGTGTGTGCCCTAAAATCCCGAGGGACTCCTGGTGTGATGACAAAGGCTGTGTCATGTGGACTGTTTCTATTTGCTTCTTTAGACTCATAAATTAGTTATGTTTTTGTCTTGTATTACAAAAACCCAGAAGTTTACATAATAAGTAATTTAATATGAATTTAAATAATCACGGGTATTTCCCTTTTTCTTGGCTGGATGTGTAGCTGACTTGCTTTTTTGGCAAAATACTTGACGTATTAAAATCAGTATTTATGACAGTGGTTACGTTTTATTGACCTATTTGATTTCATGTCTTGAATGAATTTAGTTAGAGAAATGATGCTGATGTAATCAGGGCAAATAAATGTCTGACTGCATTTCATGAAATTTACCAGTTCCTGTTATTTTCCTCCTGTGTAGCAGACGCTGGATCTGAGACCCCAACGGCCAGGCGGCTGTACACGGCCCCTGGGCCTCCCGAGGGATACATCCCCTCCTGGCCGGAGCCCAGCAGCTGCAGGAGCCCCGAGGTCTCCAGCGGGGATGACACGGAAGGTAAAGTGTGAGCAGGAGGAAAGGCAGACGTCTTTGCAGATGAACTAAACTTATTTCCCAGTCTTCCGTATCATAACACCTTTATCTAAGTTTGTACTGGGAGGGGTGGGTGAGCACGTTGTTACACTGTATAATGAACTGTACCTATGTATTTTACAGCCAGTAAAAATGATGGTTAAAAAACTTGTCATAGTAAAAAAGGCTTCAGATGGGGGAGACTTCAAGTGGGAATGTGAATGTAGCCCATGTTTAAGGCTTTCGAAGCACTCTGGAGTTAAATGCATGGTAAATACCGTTAAATAACTGTTAACTTGTCTTGAGTTAGTAAAACATTATTTCCTTGATTTTCCAAGTTTTTCAAAATTTCTGAGATTGTACATCAACTTTGCAATCAAGGAAATAACTTATTTTGAATCTCTTTTGGAAAAAATTATTCTAATTGCTATTGTTGCATATCTTATGAATGAAAGAACATGCAGTATCCTCTTACTTCATACAGTTCACTGTTGAGTATGGAAAAGCTGAAGTCGTCCATAACATTTTTACCCTCAGAGGGTTTTCCCTTTATGTTGAACTTTTTTAAGGAGCACCAGAGGAATTTAGAATTTTCAAATAAAAGTTGGACCTAGATGATCTGTAATAATATAAAGTAAGAAACTCTATATTATAAACATTAATTAATTTGAATATCAACAAAATGTGGCTTCTGACTAATTTTATCTTTCCAGCTTCCTAATTAAAGGATCAGAAACCATAAAAACAAAAACAAGATAACTAGGGAATAATGGATTCATCCTTTCAAGCCCTGTTGAAAATCTTTAAAAAACAATCATTAGATAAATAGATTATTTAACTAGAAAATTTAATTGTGTTCTTATGAAGATAAATGTCTTTGGGTGAATATGCTTCATTGCCTCCTTAATCTGTGGAATAAGGAAACGCGTGGGTGCTCGCTCCCACCCCCCACCCCACCCCACCCCCGTTGTCCGAGGTTGACTCTCAGGCCCTGTTGTGCCCAGTTGTCCATGTGGCTCATGTTCCCAAGGGCAGGCCTGTGCTGGACCCCAGGGTAGAAGGCTCACTTGGCCATGAGCCAGCATTGCATAGGCCGTGTCAGGACTGAGCCAGGGCAGTGTTCTCACAGGAAGTGGAAAGATGTTTGCGCCAGTAGACAGGCATTTCTCTTCGCAAGCTGCTTCTTGAGGACGTGCGTCCAGCATCCCTTGAGGAGTTCTTTCCCTGTTGTCCGGGTCCCCTTGCCACCTCCCCCAGGCAGGCTGTCAGGATGGCCTGGCACCAGTGTTGAGATGGTAAAATTGGAAAACAGGTACCATGCCTACCCTTTACTCGTGATTCCTACCTTTGTTTTTCAAAAAGAGAAAAGGCCAGAGCCAGCCCTGAGTGCAGCCTTGCAGCCAGGGAGCCCATGCAGGGCCCTCAGCAGCCAGAGGCCGGGAGAAGCAAGGATGGGGCCCCTCTCCCTCTGACCCTCCAAGATTGGTGCAGCAAGAAGGAGACCTTTTGAGCTTTTCCAGTGCAGGTTTTTTGTTTTTTATATTTTGAGACAGAGTTTCACTCTTGTTGCCCAGGCTGGAGTGCAAATGGTAGGATCTCGACTCACTGTAACCTCTGCCTCCCGGGTTCAAACGATTCTCCTGCCTCAGCCTCCCGAGTAGCTGGGATTACAGGCGCCCGCCACCACACCCAGCTAATTTTTTCCATTTTTAGTGGAGATGGGTTTCTCCATGTTGGCCAGGCTCGTCTCGAACTCCTGACCTCAAGTGACCCACCTGCCTCAGCCTCCCAAAGTGCTGGGATTACAGGCATGAGCCATCGCGCCTGGCCTTCCTTCGGTTGCAGTTTTAAGAACAGAGGTGAGAAGTGGAGCTGGAAAAGTAATGGCCAACATCGTCGTGGTCTCTCTTGGAAGCACTCAGTTCACCAGCTTTCGTTTTGAACACGTTGGGCTCACACATCCATTACCTTGTGGCTCCCAGAAAGCTGCAGAGAGAGGAAAGCACTGTTTTTGCCTTTGCTGTGGCTGGCACCAGACCCCTGGGTGTTGGCACTCAGGACCTTGCTCAGCCCTGCCCTGTGGGGCGGCCCCTCGGCGACTTGGATCAGCTGCCCGGGGCCCTGTTGCCCAGGCAGGGGTGGCACACCCGGTACTCAGCCCTCAGCCCAGCCCCTCCTGGCTGTGCAGCCTCTGAGACTTGGTTTCCACCCTCGTTCCCTCACTTGCTGCACCTTTGGGTCTGCAGGTCCCGGCCCATCAGGCCGAGGCCCTGCCCTTTGTTTTGTCCTGGGTTCCTGCCACTGCCTTGTAAGAAAATGGAGATTTAGTGCTTGTAACTGTATCAGTTAGGGCTTGTGTGTATTTGTCCTGAAGACAGGCAGGCTGTGCCCAGAAGCCAGGACAGAGACCTCAGCACCAGCACCTCGGGCTATCTTGTCTTTGTTCTTTGGGTAGTCTCTGAATGCGACGGGCACAGACTCTGGGTGCTTTTGGGCCTCACAGCTTGTCAGGAACAGGCGGAAAGGGGTGGGCTGTGTGAAGTCTTGAATGGCGTGTCAGATGTGGTTCTGGGACCTCTCCCACCTGGGTTGATGGGTCTTGGCTGTAGACAGAAACATGCATGTACTCCTTGTCTTGTTGACGTGGGGCTGTGTCTTGCTCTCTAGAAGCCAGGAAACCTCTGGCCTGTTAGTGACAGAACAAGCCGCTATAGATTATGCCAGAAGAAAGCTGTCCCTTTTGTCAGATTCTCCATGGAAAATGCTACCCAGACGCATTTAGTAGGTGAACTCCCTTATCTTGCAGGGCACTCTTCTGCTCACGGCCCTGGCACGTTGTAGGGACACTGCCCTCCATGAAGTTACAGAGTTTGTTACGGTGATGTGAAGATCCCTCTGGGCAGCTGGGATAAGTCACGTTGTCCTCAAAATATCCTTTAGGTCTGTCATCTGCATGGACCGCATTCCAGGACTGTGGGCCCAGCTGACCACTGTGGGGACACTGAGGCACAGGAGACGCCACGCCTTCCCCGTGGGACGAGAGCCTGTGTCTATGCCACTGTGCGGGAAGCAAGCACAGCCATGTAATTTTTAAAGGAAAATGTCTGCGGTGCCCCCAGCATGCCTGTCTTCCCTGGGTTTTCCAGTGGCACACCCTGGCCGGCAACTTGCCTGGTGGTGCCCCTTCCCACTCCTGCCACATGCCTCCAGGAGGAGACGAGGGGTGTGGGGGCACCACCAGCATCTGAGAGCCTCGCTCAGGGAACACAGGAATTGATAAGTCCATTAGGTTTCAGAAATGCTTGTCTTACATCAAATCAAGATCATAGGTGAGGGCAGGCACGGTGGCTGAAACCTGTAATCCCAATGCTTTGGGAGGCTGAGGCAGGCAGATCACCTGAAGTCAGGAGTTTAAGAATAGTCTGGTCAACATGGCAAAACCCCATCTCTACTAAAAATACGAAAATTAGCCAGGTATGGTAGCGCGCACTTGTAAATCTAGCTACTTGAGAGGCTGAGGAACAAGAATCGCTTGAACTGGGGCGGCGGAAGCTGCAGTGAGCCAAGATCACACCACTGCACTCCAGCCTGGGCAACAGAGACTCTGTCTCAAAAAAAAAAAAAAAAAAAGATCGTAAGTGAGCCGTACACCTAGTTCCTAGTTTATATGAGTGTACCTCTCTGGGAGGACATCGTCTTGGAGTTTCACTTTTTATACTCATCTTTTATTGCAGATGAATCAAAAGACCTGGAGAGGGTTGGCATTTTTTCCTTGTTTTTGTAAAACTATCATTTAAAATCTTGTTCCTCATTCACTGTATAGTCACTAGCAGTTAAAAATCCAAGTGAAAAGTATTCCCTTTAGACTTCAGTGCTAGAAAAATATTTTGTTCTTATGAACTAGTGTATTTCTTGTTGGGCAAGAGAGGGATTCCTCATTGATACCTTTTCCCTGTGGCTGCCAGGAAGCTCAGATTTCAGCTTTTCATTGTTTTTATTCAGTAGCAGTTGTTTCCTTTGACCTCCTTTTCTGGTAGTTACCTTTCCTCACTTCTCAGCTGCTTGACTGGTTCTTCTTAGATTAGGTTCCTAAAACAGGGCTTGCTTTCTGAGCCACATCTTTTTCTTTTTGGAAGTACACTGAGTAATCAGGGTTTATCAAGTAATTCACTGTATTAGATGCTTTTTAAACGTTGGTGTTGGGCGGTGTGCTCGGGCCCCAAGAATGGGAAGAACCCGGGAGGGCCCTGGCGTTGTAGGAGCGGATCCTAGCTGGGGAGGCTCCTGTGGGTGAGCCGGCCTAAAGAATGGGCGCAGCGCGAAGGAAGCCCGAGGGTAGCGCCGGCTGAGGGGACTGGGACCGGCCGAGGCGGGTGGGGCGTGGCGTCGAGTGTGGGCGGAGCCAGGGCGGGGCAGGACGGGGCGTCGAGTGTGGGCGGGGCATGGAACTGAGGCAGGGGAGGGGCGCTGGGGCCGCCCCGTGTCTACCCGCCTTTCCGGAACTGGGGCGGGGCTGCGGTTGGGGTTGCAGGGCTGCGGGGCTCACACGGGTACCCAGGCGTCGGCTCGCTGCCGGGGCGCTCAGCCTCAGACCCTGCTTGGAAAATCTGGGTCTCGTCTGGGCTGGAGCCTCCGAGGCCTGCGCTGGTTCCGCGCTCTCCGTTTTGTGGGGGGACGCTGGGGCGTCCTCTCGGCGCCTCGCCCCCGATTGCTCCATGGCCGCCCCGCAAGGCCCTCCTGCTGCGGTCTCGGCTCGGGCGGGCCGGGCGCTGGGAGCACTGGCCCGGGTTCCGCGACTTCAGCTCCGGGTCCGTCCATGCCGCGTCCCGCCTCGCCTGGGCCGCCAGGGAGCTCCCCGCGCCTACGCCGCCCTCCTTTGCGCTCCGCAGGGACCTGCGCTCCCTTCCCCCAAGAGGGCGAGTCCGACCCGCACGTGAGTGTCTTGCTGTGCCCGCCACGCGGGGCGTTCCCAACGCCTGTGCGAGCGGGAGCGGGCCGGCTTTTCCCGGAGGCGCCTCCGCCTGGCGCTGGCTGGAACGGAGTCTCAGGTCCGCGCTTGCTGACGGCTGGAGCGACGGTCTGAACACAGCCGCAAGGAGGCGTCGGCGTTCCCGCCTTCCCGGCGCGCGGCGTTCGCGGCCTCGACGCGGCCCTGCGCCCAGATGCAGCCTCGGCATCGGAGCGTCAGTCAGCCCCGTCCGCGAGGTCCGGGAAACGGAAGCGCGCGGGGAGCGCGGGTGGAGGCGGATCCGTGTGGGGGACCCTCGTCCGCCCTGTGCCTGCGGGGGCAGGATCGGCCCGTTCTGGGGTCTCCTGACGTCCCCGTGCCGCGCTCTGCTTCTCGCCGTCGCTGAAGGAGGCCCCGGCTGGCTTCTCAGCCCTTCCAGAGCCCGTGGTGGGGCCGCCCCAGCCCACGTTCCTCCCTGTCACCGGCTCAAGGGCCTGACGAAGCCAGAGCCAGGCGGCTCCTTCCTGTCCTGCTCATTTATTGAAATGAGGCGTAACACAGTCAGCTGTGTCCAAGCCTGCTCCGGGGTGGGGGCGCGTCCTGCTTTGGCTGTGCGCTCTGTCTCTGCCTCTCTGTGTGTCTCTCTCTCGTCTCTCTGTCTCTCTCATCTCTGTCTCTTTCTCCCTGTCTGTCTCTCTGTCTTTCTCTGTCTCTTGCACAGTGTCCTTCCAGAGATCTGTCGCTTGGCTGCCTTTACCTGCCCACAATGAGATGACAGCTTTTGCCTGGAGATCCCATGCATTCTGGGCCATGGGAAGAGGCGGTGATGGTTTCTAAAACGCCAGTACTGCGTATGGCCATGCTTTTGTGTCTTTGCCATCTCCTGGATTCTTCCCAGACTTAAAGAGGCCAACGGTCATGGCATTGCTGTTTGTTTGATTAAAGACAGTGGTGCAGGGCATCAGGCATTAACTTTGAAATAACTCACCAGTAGGATCTACAAGGTTTTTTTTAGCTTGCCTAGGAAAAAGGAAGGGAATACATTGGTTCTGATTGCCTTTTATTTTCTTAAAACATAGTTACTTGATTTCCAAGGTGTGGCTGGCACATACTCCTAAACAGTTTGGATTAGAGAAATATCTAGATCCTGGTAAACCTTTACACCACTTTAGCTTTAAGTGAATGTGTTACAAAAAATAGCTTTAAGTGAATGTGTTACAAAAAGATAGAGTGATTTGTTAATATTTTACTAGATATTAATATTTATTCAACTAATAGAAGTTAAAGAATAACTGAGGAAAAAAGGTGGGAGATGATGATGATTTTGAGGTGGAGTCTTGCTCTGTCACCCAGGCTGGAGTGCAGTGGCACAATGTCACTGCAGCCTTCACCTCCTGTAGTTAAGCCATCCTACTGCCTCATCTTCCTGAGAAGCTGGGACAATAGGTGCATACCACTACACCCAGCTAATTTTTTTTTTTTTTTTTTTTTTTTGTATTTTTAGTAGAGATGGGATTTCACCATGTTGGCCAGGCTGGTCTTGAACCCCTGGGCTCAAGTAATCTGCTTGCCTCGGCCTCCCAAAGTGCTGGGATTACAGGCATGAGACACTGTGCCCAGCCAATTATTGAAGAAATAATGCATGAATTGCCCAAAGCTGAAGACTCTCAGGAAAACAAAACAAAACAAAACAAAAAAAGGAATAGAAAGATGAATGCAGTCCCTACCATGACAATGAAGAAAGACCCTTGAAATGTCAGGTACCGGCCCTCAGAAGAAGATGCTAAAATATCCCAGGAAGGAAAACAGATGTCTTGACAGAAGTTGGAATTAAGCTGCAGGCTTCAGAGCCTTCCTGTTCTCTGTGCTAGCACTGAAAACCCCCGAAGTAAATGAGCATTTAAGTTTTCAACTGAAAGTCATGAGTCCAAGTCAATGAAAAATATTTACAAAACACTTCATAGTTTCAGAGCCTCCCACAAATATAACCTCATTTTAACATTTTTTGAGCATTTACTCTATTTAAATTTTCTATTTACTCTGGCTTTATATTTATTGAATAATTCAGTGTCTTTTCTTCATTGGTACCGTTTTACTTTCTTAACTTTCCTATTCTTTAAAAAATTTCCCTTTGTCTAATTTAAATTTAATGACTTGCCTTGTGGTTTTGACAGTTTTATTTAGGAGAATTTAGCACTTTATTGCCCTATTTTAAGCCTTTTATTGCTTATAAAATTTTTATCATTTTGTTGGCCTTTTTATGGAAAGTTACAGAAAATTGATGACTGAATGTGAGCTGTTTTTAGAAAGTATCTGTCAGAGTGTTTTATGGGTGAGACACTACTCACTCTTCTACACTGCGCCTGTTAGTCAGTTTTTAAGACTCAAACATGTAAACATGAAACGTAATAACATTTTCTTGAGTACATATAATACAAGCCCATTCAAAACTAGCCTAGAAAATTTGGAGATTATTTCGATATCAAATCTGTCTCAGAGAAGAGTACAGGAAGTAATTGTGTTGAAGATTGTGAAATAACATATATTTGACTACATATTTAATAAGCATTCCTAAGGCAGATACTTAGCTTAGCAGCAGATCACATCTCTTTCAAGAGCAAAATCAGTTTTCCTTTGGTGGTTCCTGATCACTGCCAGGCATCCAAATTCAAAATCACAAAAACTTCAGTATCTAGGTTGTTGTGTTTTAGCCCAACTCAGTTTTTGATGACATTGAGGTCCCATATGTTCTTTCAGCGCCATATAAACTCGAAAGCTAAATTATGTCCCGAGGCTGGCATGGAGCCGGGCAGAGGGGGTGGGGAGAGGCAGCCACATTTCCAGCTGAGAGGCTGCACCTCCCTTGCTGTGTTTGGAAATTACTGCTTCAGATTCAGATCCTTTAAGAGAGGAGATAGAGAATCCATTTTTTAAAAGTTACTGGGAATTCTTCAAGTCCTTTTTACTCAGAGGGCGTTCGGACACCTGCTGGCCCTTGTGGCTGACCCTGGAGGGGTGCTCCCTATCTCACAGGCAGCCCTTGGTGGCTGAGGCCCTGGAGAGAAGTCTCTGTCCCCAGAGCTGTATGACCCACCTCCATTCCCTGAAGCCCTGGACACTGGGTCTGAGCTTTATCCTCAAAGGCCAAACCAAACACGAATTCCTCTCTCTGGCAGATCTTCAATGTGGAAAGCTACTGCCACAGTCCACCTAAGCTACGGGCACCACTCATCCAGCCCTGAGCCGCCAGGGGTCTCAAGCCACCCGCCCTGGGGCACTCCGCAGCTGGACATGCTTCTCAGCAGGCCCCTATGTCCACGTCTGAGAGACCCTAGTGTTTCCTTAGCTAAGTGAGTGTAATCTGTGTGTGTTATTACAAAATACTGTCCTAGATTTTAGCAAACAACAGACTCAGCAATTGGAAGCCTTTCATGTTACTACATTGTAAAGATGTACTTTCACAGATATGGTTTAAATCAGCTTCATAAGGAGTTTACTACTTTTTATTTAGCACCTCGGGGACACTGGGAGCCTGAGGGTAATTATCAGATGCAATTTGTAGCCTAGCTTTGAATCTAGAATAAAATTCATATTCCCTTTAAAATACCTAGCCTACTTTCATGTAAGAAGGTGTGGCTGTGCGAATTAGAATAATCTGAAGACTGTGCTTATTTTTGGTATCTAAGTATTTCTGCTCCAATAGTTCATCAGAAAGTCGGTGCCAAATAGTCGTGGAGAGAGTTTTGACACATTGTGACTCTTTTTAAAGTCACTGTGTCTGAAAGGTATGTTTTGGGGATGGCAGCTTTTCAAAGTGCTGCTCAGATTATAAATAGCCAGGCCTCTGGTTCCCTCACATCACTTTCAGTTGCTGGGTGTGAAGGCCGTAAATGGTGGGACATTGATACCCTGGGAGACATGAACATTCTGGATCTGTGGAGCTGGTTCTGAGAAGTCACATGGAGGGTGCGGAGAGGTCACAGTTCATCAGAGTAAAAGGGCCCCATGTCGGAGCGACTGGGACTTAGAGCATAGAGAACATGCTCAGGGCGTCAGAGCTGTTTGGATGAAGCTTCAGCTGTCCTCTCCTTGGCCTGCTGAGCCAGCTGCCTTGTTTTGGGTCATATTCCTTAGAGTCCTGTGTTCCTCACTAAATCTGAGAACGGAATGCTGGTGAGACCCCTCTGGTGAGACTTTGCGAAGCTGGGAGAATGCAACTGTAATTGTGTCGTGGTCAAGACGCCTGTCTGAGCGCGGTAAGGAAGACCTCGTTAGGACATCGCCATAGCGCAGGAACCACCACAGTGGCATTTTGCACTGGGGGACAGACACTGCGCCCAAGACCAAATACAACAAGGGAAAGTGGGAATGTACAGCCGAGGAGCAGGGTAGGGATAGACGGAAAACTTCTGAGAGGAGACATCAAAGGCCAGGGAGATTTCTGGCTAAACCAATCCACCAGGATTCTGGGTGAAGGCAGACAGGGCCATAGACATCATCGACGATGGGTGGTGGGGTGAGGAAGCCAGTCAGGTGTCAAGGGTGGGGTCTTTGCCCAAGCGACTGAGCAGATGGGCCTAGGAGGAGGTTCCTCAGCCAGGCAGAGTCTCAGCTGGCCATCTTTTCATCCAGATGTAAGTGCGGTTTCTGCTTAAGAAATGGTTCTGGCTTGGCAGGAAACCCAACAACATAATGAAAAATGTCATTACAGAGAAACAGGTCTGTCTGAATAAACCAAAGCTCGACAGTTGCAAAACGGATGGCTTCTGAGGCCGCTGGTGGCAGCACCTGTGGAGGGCCGACTGTCTGAGTTAAGTGGAGAGCATTGCTTTGCGCTTTCTTCCTCCAAGTTCCAATCGCTCTTGCATTCTTTGTATTAGACTCCAGTCCCCAAGGAAACTCTTCTCCATCTCATATGTGAACGTCATTCATAAACATCCTTTTTTCTCAGTTGCCAAATTCATGTGACCCCCGCTGGGTGTGTCTCACCACAAGTGCAGGCAGGTGTTTTAAGTAAGTCAGAGGATGCTGTTCCTCTCTACAAGCTAAAATGTAAGGTATTTTGTATAGTGCTTCATTATCTAGAAGCATAAGAAACTTTGAGATCTGGCTGTTGCCGCTGTGGACTCGGCCTCCTCAGTCCGGGCAGCTGTGGGCTCTGGAGGTGGGGACTGGTGTGACCTGGAGCTGCTCTCACGCCCCCAGTCAACAGCAGGGGAGGAGGGGTGCACAGAGCCTGCCAGATACATCCATTCTGGCTTGATGGGCCTCAGAGAAGGTTCCAGAGCCTGATGAAGGCTCAGCCGGGCAGAGGCTCAGCTGGCCATCTTCCCTCCCAGACGTAAGTGCAGTTTCTGCTTAAGAAATGGTTTCTGGCTTGGTAGGAAACTTAACAACGTAATGAAAAACATCATTACAAAAAAAACAGGTCTGTCTGAATGAACCGAAACTCAACAAGTACAAAATGGGATATGATGGGTCATGACGTTTTTAATAGCTTTGGGAAGCCTCGCTGATGTTCACAGTGTGCAGTTTCGTGAGTCTCCACGTAAGCCTGACCCTGAGACCACTGCCACAGTTGAAATAATGAATGTGTCCGTCTCCTCGTGCCCCGGGAGGACCCATCCTCCCCTCTGCCCCGTCCAGGAAGCCTTAGTGGGTCTGCTCATGGACCCTGGGCCTCACAGGAGGGGGCCAGGTCGTGTGTGCAGCTGCAGAGTTGTCGTCTGGGCTCTCACGCACCGTCAGGACTTTGCACTTCATCTTCTGTATGTTGCTGGTGCAGTCCTTTTTCTCCTGGGTAGCGACCACTGCGTTCATACACACTCACCTGTTGATGAGGTGATGTCTGTGGATTCTCTTGGATTTTCTGTATATTCAGGGATGGCAGCTTTATTTCTTCCTTTCCAATTCTTGCACACTTTGTCTCCCTCTTTCCCTGCCCGGATCCCCAGGGTGGAGGTGACGACAGTGATGTCGCAGGACCTATTGGAGAAAAGATTTCACCATCACGTGTGACCTTGGCTGTGAGTTCTTACAGGTATCTTGTGTCCAGTTTAGATTTCTTTTTCTGAGTGCAGTTTGATTTGCGATCTTATCATACACTTGACATGACTGGAATCTTGTGACTATTTTGTATGGAATATTCGTAGCAACGTCTGTGGGAGAGATGCTCCTGTGGCAGTCCCTTCTTGCAATGCCCTTGTCAGGGGAGTGAAGACGCTGGGGGTTTCACCGAGCTGTGAGGGGTGGGAGCTGGGAGAAGCGGGAGCTGGGAGAGGCCGGAACTGTGATGGGTCCGTGCTGGGAGGGGGTCACTTGCTCTGAGGTGTGGGAGCTGTGAGGGAACACAGCTGGAAGCGGTCGGAGCTATATGAGAGACTGGAGCTGTGAGGGGTCACTTGCTGTGAGGTGTGGGAGCTGTGAGGAGTCACTGGTGTGAGGATTCAGAGCTGGGAAAGGTCACTCGCTGGGAGGGGTCTGAGGTGGGACGAGCTGGAGCTGTGAGAGGTTGAAGCTGTGAGGGGTGGGACCTGTGAGGGCTGTTAGCTGTGAGGGGTGATAGCTGTGAAAGGTGGGAGCTGTGAGGGGCGGGACCTGTGAGGGGCGGGAGCTGTGAGGGGCGGGAGCTGTGGGGGGCGGGACCTGTGAGGGGCGGGACCTGTGAGGGGTCACTGCTGGGAGGGGCTGGAGCTGGGAAGGGTCGGAGGTGGGAGGGGTCACTCACTGTGAGGGATGGGAGTTGGGAGGGGTGGGAGTTGGAAGGGGTCACTGCTGGGAGTGGCTGGAGCTGGGAGGTCCTGGAGCTTTGAGGGGTCACTTGCTATGAGCGGTGGGAGTGTGAGTGTCAAAGCTCTGAGGGGTCAGAGCGGAAGCTATGAGGCCAGAACCATAAGAGGCCAGAGCTGTGAGGGGCATCAGAGCCATGAGGGCCCAGAGCTGTGATGGAGTCAGAATTGTCAAGGGTCTTGTCTTTTGTACTCTCTGGAAAAGGGTATGTAAGACATGTGTTGGTTTTTTCTTTTCTTTTGAGATGGAGTCTCACTCTGTTGCCCAGGCTGGAGTGCAGTGGCACGATCTTGGCTCACTGCAACCTCCACCTCCTGGGTTCAAGCAATTCTCCTGCCTCAGCCTCCCAAGTAGCTGAGATTACAAGCACACACCACCACACCTGGCCAAGTTTTAAAATATTTTTAGTAGAGATAGGGTTTTACCATGTTGGCCAAGCTGGTATTGAACTCCTGACCTCAGGTGATCTACCCACCTTGGCCTCTCAAGGCTTTTTCTTTAAATGTTTAATAAAAGTCATGGTGAACCTATCTAAGCCTTAACTTCTTTTGTGGAATTATTTTTAACTAGACTCATTTTTTAAAACAGTTACAGGAGTATTGTGATTTTCTGTGTCTTTCTGTGTCCATTGGATAAATTGTGCTTTTCTTAGGAATCTATGTCAAACAGATTATCTAACTGATTTGCATGGCATTCTGTCCAGTATCCTTTTATTACCTTTTAACATCAGCAAGACTTGTCAGCGCTTGGGTGTTCCCTATGCTGGTTTTTCAAGCTTCCTCTCTTCTCTTGTTAAACTGGACTTGAAAATCAGAAAAATACAGTGGGGAAAAAAAGGCAGTCTATACTTAGACCACCCGAGGAGCAACTGCAGGGAGCATCCTGAGAAATGGACGTACAGTCTCTTTTTTTAATGTATATTAAGTTTTCCTTTTCAAAAGCACACGCACACACATTTATGTGGAAAAAATGTGATAAACTTACCGTTTTATGGCCTTTTTGCCTCCTTCACCTTTTAAAATTACTGTTTTATAGTCTTATAAAAATAGATCAATAGCATAATCGATTTCAACAGGGCAACTATTTGTTTATATTGTAGTCTTAGGAGGGGAAGCAGACCCTGGATACGACTCTGGCGATGAGCTGCTGACTGCGAGAGCTGGGGCACTGCAAGAGCTGGGGCACTGGGAGAGCTGGGGCACTGGGAGAGCTGGGGCACTGGGAGAGCTGGGGCACTGTGAGAGCTGGGGCACTGGGAGAGCTGGGACACTGGGAGAGCTGTCACTGGGAGAGCTGGGACACTGCAAGAGCTGGGGCACTGGGAGAGCTGGGGCACTGGGAGAGCTGGGGCACTGGGAGAGCTGAGGCACTGGAAGACCTGGAGCATGAGGACCACCCACGCAGTGTTCTTGCTGGTGATGAGAGTCACCCTGTGAACCGTGGCGTCCCAGAGGTGCTTCCTGTGGGTGAAAAGGCACTCTCTGTGTTACTTATCTCCGGATTAATGAAGGCAAGCATATTTTTTAGTAGATATCTATGAGGAGAAGCTTAATTTCATCTTTTTTTAACTGAACCTGGGAAATTAAAATGGATAACCTAGCTGTGGTTGGTTTTGAACATCATTATTTTCAGGGCATATCTAGGGGCTGCTGTTCAAAGAGTCTAGACCAGGCTGGTTGGTCAAACCTGCACAATGGACCCCAATGGCAACCAATACTCACAGATGAAATTATTCAAAGACCCACTGGTGGCTGAGGAGCAAGGTGAAGGTGTTGAGGAGACTCAGGCTGGGCAGCCTTCATACCGCGGCTGTGCACGGAGCTGCCTCAGCCTGTGTCGCGCTGTGTCGCGCTGTGTCGTGCTGTGGCGGTGGAGGCTGTGCAGAGCAGATGCCAAGCACATCAAGACAGGGTGGGAACTCTCTTCCACAAAGTGGCAGCAGCATCATCTCACAGTTCCACAGTGGCATTCAATTTGACAGTGAGCAGAGCGGGGAGAGGGTTTCCACATCAGATGAAGAGGGAAGGCTGGTGCTTGGTGAACACCGTTTGTGTTTTTGGGGTGAGAGAAACCGATGCGACTGCTTAATCGAGTCATGGGGTGGGACTGCAGCATAGCTCACGGTGTCCGCAGCTGGGGAAGAGCCCGGAGCCGGGACTGCATCACAGCTGGCAGTGGGAAAGAGCCCGGAGCTTGCCTTCTGCACGGCTCCTGTCCAGCACTCATGGGCCCTGGGCGTTGAGGGCGGTGCGCTCGAGGTTGTTGAGGACACAGAGGGGAGTAGGAAGCCGCTTTGAAGAGCTGCAGTGTGGAAGACGAACTGAAGAATTCTATCTAATTTCACAGGTGAGGTGGAGCGCCTGAGTGGAAAACCTGCGTTTACACTCATATTGTTCAATCTCGATTCCTCACAGTCTGTGATGGAGAACACGGCTCAGAAAACTCAAACGGGCACTTCCTAAAAATGAGAAGTATCTGAAGGCCGGCCCTTGGCCTGGTGCAGCAGCAAGCTGTGTAGTTCCAGATCTGCTGGGGCAGGGCCCGGGAGCCATGTGCTGGCCATGACATAGATGCCTGTGGTATAGACTTGACCCATCAAATGTCTGGGCGCGGCTTGGGTGTGGGGCAGGGCGTTTGTGCCACGTGCTGTCTCTTCTCGATCTGCACGTGTCCTCGTGTGCTGTTTGCATCCTCTGTTCCCCCTACCTGGTGCCAGTTACTCCTCCGAGACCTTCCTGTCAGGGAATAGCAGCACGTGCACTGCGCCTGTCCTCACTGAGGGCTTGGGACCTGCCGTGGTTTACCCACGGTGCTTCCTGCCACCGTCTCCCCAGTTGGCTGTTCCAACTCATTAGAATTGAGTAAACCTCTTCTCTTCAGCAATACCACAGGGGTGGTTTGAAATCGGCCATGAGAGAAGTATTGACACCAGGGAAATTAGCAGAGGGGATGACTCAGGGCTTTTCAGAGAGCTAGTTGTTAGCCCTTTGCCAGCACACCACCAACCTATGCTGTCTGTAAACTAACTTCTGCCAACCTAGAGTCCAGCTCAGCCTTTGTGTCAAAATGCAACCTGTTGCTGACTCAGATGGGCAAGCCATCATTACTTATTTTTTATTCTTATGCACAAGTAACTTTAGAAGGGACTAAACTATTAAAAAGACCAGGCACAGTGGCTCACGCCTGTAATCCCCAGCACTTTGGGAGGCTGAGGCGGGTGGATCACTTGAGGTTCGGAGTTCGAAACCAGCTTGATCAACATGGTAAAACCCAGTCTCTACTGAAAATACAAAAATTAGCTGCGCATGGTAGCGCATGCCTGTAGTCCCAACTACTTGGGAGTCTGAGGCACGTGAATCACTTGAACCTGGGAGGCAGAGTTTGCAGTGAGCCGAGATTGTGCCACTATACTCCAGCCTGGGAGACAGAGTGAGACTCTGTCTCAGGGAAAAAAAAGAAAAGCAATCACTTGTACATCCTTCAAAACACCATATATTATGGTTGTAGCATCTGTGAGTGTATATACATCTAAATGAGCCTTTTCTGGAAAAAAAAAAAAAGTAGGTTGCTAATTTATATTATTGTTAGTCCTGGGAACTTTGATGGTGTAATTTACTGTGAGGTAAAGTTGAGAATCACCGAAGTAAATAGTGTAAACTCTTTTTCGACTAAAACTGCAAGATCCCGATGGAAAATGTATTTAGTTTAATACGTTCTTATGGTTTTGTTGTACTGAAAATTGTTGTATTTGATTTTTTTTTTAACAGATCAGGATCCTCATGACCACCCAAAGAGAAGAAGAATTAGGAAGCATAAATCAAGAAAAAATTTTAAAAATCCCAATAATGTTCTTGTAGAACAAGCCGAATTAGAGAAACGGCAGCATCTGTTACAGGAGAAATCTCAGCGACAGCACACAGCTGGCCCCACAATAAGCAAAAATAAAAAAAGGAAACTGAAAAAGAAACAGCAGATTAAAAGGAAGAAAGCAGCCGGCTTGGCAACAAAGGCTGCTGGTGTCAATTTCGTGTATCAGCCGGAGGAGAGCAGCAGTGAAGGGGCAGATGTGGGAGAGGCTAGTGAGGAGGGAGGTGCAGATGCCAATGAGGAAGACCTGACGCTGGCCTGGGAGGAAGACACCAGGGAGGAAGCTGGCGCGGTCACTGGGGAGGAGGATGGTCCAGAGACCAGGGAGGAAGACGGTCCCGAGGACAGCGAGGAAGCCCCAACACCAGCTGGGGAGGAAGAGGGTCCAGAGACCAGGGAGGAAGCCCCCACACCGGCTGGGGAGGAAGAGGGTCTGGATGCTGGGGAGGAGGATGGTCCAGAGGCCAGGGAGGAAGCCCCCACAGCGGCTGGGGAGGAAGAGGGTGCAGACGCCAGCGAGGAAGCCCCGACACCAGCCAGGGAGGAAGACGTTCAAGACACCGAGGAGGAGGATGATGTAGACGCCAGTGAGGAAGATGAAATTACCAATGAAAAGGCAGAGAGCATTTTAAATTTTTTGAAGTCAATACAAAAAATGTATTTCTATGATGGTATGTTTTTTACTGGTTTTCTCTTCCATAGTGACATCCACTTAAAAGTTTGTTAAAAGAAACAAATTTAACGTTTAAATGTCAAAACATACATTATAAATATTCAAGGTAAATAATTAGTTATAAGGCAAAGATGAGAATATTTATGTGCTTTCCACCAGTGATGTGGATGGCATATCACATGACGTGCCCCTGGCATATCAAGAGAAGCAGCACAGCTGTGGTGGGATGTGGCACCGGGCGTGCTGGCCCTGTGCTCTCCACGCCTCTAAGGTCAGGTTTGGGAGTGTGTTGGCATCCAGGCTAATTTCTAAACAAAAGATAAATCCAGATTGGACGTTTTGATGAGCTGAGCTGACCTTCAAAAGCTGACTGAGAGCTGAAGGAAACAGATTGTACCTTTAGGACAGATTTCATTTTCTCTTCCACATAGAACTGAGGTACGATTTCTCAGCAGGCATTTTTGTGCAGTTGTTTGTATCAACATAAGATATGGGTAATAAACGTAGGTATAATGTCACGGATGGCACTTACTTGCATTTGCACTACACTTTGCTGACAGCTGATCCAGGGATGTGTGGCTGCCCCAGAACAGGGGTGCTCCCTGTGGACTCTTCCTGGTTTTTTTGTCTGTAATTTTTTTTATACTTTTTAATTTTTGTGGGTATGAGTGTCTTTTGGATGACGTTAGTAGCAGGTTCAGGTTAATGTGGTGGGTTTAGCAGATCCAGATTTAAGCACGGCATTTGATGGTGCTTTTGTGAACAAGATTGAGAAATATTAGCTGTGTAATGATTTGGGACGTAAGTAACTGATTTAAACAATGATGCAGAAGTACTGTTGTTAATAGATTGATTTCAACACCAAGAGTACTCTAGCCTCTTCCTCTTTAGCGTGTTTCTCGGCAAATTGTATTGACAAATTGAGAACAAATATCCAAATGGCACATCAGGAGCTCGTGGCTAAGACACTGCTCAGAGGTCGGAGCTGGGCTGGTGGGCTCAGGGAGCTCACAGGGCAGAGCCAGGGCTGGTGGGCACAGAGGTCGGAGAACAGAACCCAACACTAAATGGCTTCCCTTAGAGCCTTTGCCCAATTCTGAAGCTGTGGGTGGAAGATGAGAAGCCACACAGAAAGCCTCAGAAGCTGATCAGACGACAATCGGCCTGAACCTCAAGCCCTTCAGTGTAGGGCAGCCCAGAGGCAGACAACTGTGCCCCAAATGTGTGGCCGTCCTGGAGTCAGCTCAGTCCCCTCGTGGTCCAGGGAATCCACCCCTACTCTATCTGCCTGGCAGAGCAAAGGGTGTGTCCTCTAAAGTATTGTCATCCTATATCTCCGTAATCTTTCCTACGCATTCAGTAATAATTTACCAGGCATGCCACGAGACAGGACCACAGCACCAAAAACCATTAGAAAGAGTCAAAGTGGGAGATACTGATGTTGTCAGACAAGGAGCTTAAGATAAGGGGAAAAAAGAGGAAAAATTGGAGCATTTCACAGGTAATTTGAATCTATTAAGATAATCAAATGGAAATTTTAGGCCTGAGAAATATCATAACTAAAATTCAGGCCTCAAAAGACAGGTAAACAGCAAATGAGAGTTGGCATAAAAGAGAATTAGTGACTGGGAAGACAGGTCAAAGAAAGTCTCTAGAAGGCAGGATGGAGAGAAGAGGATGGAAAACATGGGAAAGAGCCCAGCAGACATGCAGCAAGAGGTCCAGAGTTCCTGAAACAGGCCCAGGTGGAGAGGAGAGAGAACAGTTGGGAGTTTTACACAATTGTTAAGGGACACAGAGTCAAAAATTGAAGACATCCTGCCAACTCCAAGCAGGGTTAATGCCAGAACCACCACAGGTGAGCACATTGCAGTCAAACTGCCGAGCAGCAGCCAGAGAAACAGGACAAGCAGCCAGACAGAGGCTGCCCTTTCGATGGAAGCAGTGGCAGTCAGGGGCTTGTTTTCCATTTTCTTTGATGCCTTCTAAACAGGCACAGTCAGATTCTTTTTTTAAGCTATGTTACATGGACATGGAGAGCTTGGTGTCGTTGACTGGTCGCTCCTGCTGCTATTCCTGACGTTGAGTCGAGTGTGGGACAGGGAAGGCATTTCACCAGACAGACATGTGGACAGGCCAGGTTTCCACAGTCGTTCATGCAGTGCTGTCTTGTCCTCATTGACTTTTCACAGCTCTGTTCTGATTCTCTCTTCCGATAGCTTCTTATCTCCCAGACATCTCATTCTATGTGGAAGCGTAGGTTTGAGGCTTTCCTTAAGAGAGTAAAGCTTATCTTTAGTTTATAGAAATAAAAACAAAACTCTATTTCTAAGCAAAACTGACTTTATGTAGGTGTCTCCAGAGATGCAGCTTCGGCCGTCCTTGCGGGTGCCACCGAGGAGCTGCTGGGGCGTCTTGCCTCGCACACCATGCCACCCTCAGACGTGTCCATCCTGCACCACATGAAAACGCTGCTGCTTCTGCAAGATACGGAGAGCCTGAAGCGTGCCCTGGCAATGTTCCCAGAGCACTGCTCGATGCCTCCTGGTAAGTACCGTACGATTTACCCAAGGTCCTGCTCAAGATACTCTCATCGAGTCTTGCCTCTAAAAGACTCACCGCCACCAAAGCAGCAATGAGTTGGAAAATATGGCACCACACATATGGCGTGGAAGAGTAGAGTTCCACAGAGAAACAGGCTTCCCGCATCTCTGCTCCATATAAAAATACTTCACGTAATATACACAGAAATGCTTGTGCAGTCTAATTTTCCAGACTTGGGAGCGCTCAACTCTTAAAGCCAAATTTTCCTAAGTTTAAATAGAAGTCAGTTCATTTCTCCCTGTTTTCCTTCTCCTCTACTGGTGTGGCAGGTGGTGAATTTTGCTGTCCTCCAGCTGTCTTGTACCATACTATACCCCTGGGGTGGTGGTGATGACTTTTATTTTCTGCATCCTTCACTAGGCGTCCTCTTCGTGCAAACTGTTGTGTGCTGGAGCGGCCAAGCTCGTGTCTTCCCAGTGCCGTGTGCAGTGACACGAGCTGTGGTGAGGGTATTCAGGCCACAGAAACCTGCAAATGCCGAAAATCAGAAATCCATGCTGTTTTCTGAGAGCCATTCACCTGCACACCACTGAGTGCAGCAAAGCACACCTGGCCAGGGCCAGCACCTGGACTCGTCCGAGAGACAGAGTGACAGAGACTCTGGCAGATTTCGTGGAGGGAGTTTCAAAGTCAGTATCAGGCGCAGTTCCTGCTCTTAGAAACCCACAGGGTTGCTGAGGGGTCACGACCAGCATATTAGAAAAGCAGTTAACGAACAGAGTTACGTAACCGTGGCGTGATGATGCCGTGGCACGGCGCAGGGAGCAGGGGACCACTGGGACCGTGACACGAAAGCGGGGCCCACGGGCGACAGTGGAGGAGGGAGGAGGAGCCGTGCTCCTTGAGGACGCGCCTGTGTGTGAGGGAGGGGCCGGCCCCGGACATTATATCTTTGTTCCTGGTTGGTTGTCAGGTCTCTAACAGCAAGTATTTAACAAACTTAGATTTCCAAAATTAAGGTTTATCTCAAGCCGCAAAAAGCCAATTTTATTAAACTGATAGGAGATCTTTATAAGACATGAAAGTAAGCCATTTTAAATTTTTAATTTTTTAAATTTTTGTTCTGTTTCTCACACTTGAGGCTTTTCTGAAATTCACCAGAAGAGTTTTGGCAGTTGTGGGGAATTTAGCAGAACCCCCAATATTAAAATGTCTTGCTTCTTATATTAAAATCATCAGACAGGTTTGTGTACATCACGTTGTGTTAAGCCACTGATAGAACTAAACTGTGCTTGTAACCTGTTTTCTGTAAGAAAGGATTCCTTTGCTTAAACTTTTCTATGTCAAGCTATTTTATGAAATAAAATTTTATAAACAAGCTTCGTTTTCACACATTGTATTTGTTGAATACAGACTTGGCCTATACGAGTCTTGAAGTTAAGGGTTTTTTCCATAAAACTAGCTTAGGAGTTTAATTAGTCACTGTGTCTCTCACCTCTATAGGATGAGCACAGAAGCCTTCACATTTCAAAAGCAGCTGTGACTGTTTCCTGATAGTTGCGTCTCCTCTCCCTCCTCTCTGGTGCAGCAGTTACTTTTCCTCAATCGTGGGGGCTGCATTCAGCTGGGATGCCAGCATTGGGGCAGCGCTCACGCATACGTGATGTTTTATTACACACACTCCTCATCGGTTGTAGCGTACGCATACGTGAGGTTTTATTACACGCTCATCGGTGGTAGCTCACATGTACCTGAGGTTTTATTACACACACTCCTCATCAGTGGTAGCTCACACGTACATGATGTCTTACTACACACGCTCCTCATTGGTGGTAGCTCACATGTACATGAGGTTTTATTACACATACTCCTCGGTGGTAGCGCACACGGACTTGAGGTTTTATTCCACACGATACTCATCGGTGGTAGCTCTCATGCGTATATGACGTTTTATTACAGACTTCATTGGTGGTAGCTTGTGTATGTGACGTTTTAATACACACATTTTTCAGTGGTAGCTCACGCGTCCATGATGTTTGATTACACATGTTCCTCATCAGTGGTAGCCTCCACTCCTTGAGTGTTTCTCACCAGCGCACTGGGAAGTGGGGATTTCTCAGTGTCATCCTCCTCTAACACTCTGCGTGGGAATTAGATTTTTATCATCCTGACTGTTGGGGCTTTCAGAGCTCAGGCAACTAGCCCTGGGCAGGATGGAGCCAGCCTTACGGGGAGCCTGGATGGGGCTTCCGTGGCCTGTCTTTGGCTCTCTGTGGTTGGAATCTTTAGAGCAGTAGATTCCAGGTGCAGCGTTCAAGGCCCTGACAAGTGATAAAACTTGGGGCGAGTCTTCACTGGCAGCCAGTGTCCACCTGTGAGGCCCCAAGGCTTGGTGGTTACATCATAACTGCTTTGGGCGCCGCACAGCCCTGTGGTGTCTTACTGAGGGTTCCGCTTCTGGCTTTTTTCTAGCTGTTCCCCCTTGACATAAACATCTTTGTCCTTTGAATTTCAATTTGTAGGTGGTTTTCTTTCAGGTCTGATTTTAAGCGTGTAACATTGCACTGTGATGTTTTGAAGTTCAAGTGTAATAGGACAAGTGAACCAAGGGTTCATACCCAAGTGAAATGCACATATTCAGAACTGGGCCGCTGTTTTGCCATGCCGATGATATAATGTGTGGTTAACAGTGTAACGTGTCACAGTCAACATCAGTTCTATGCCAGAGCTGCATTTCATTAGATCATTTCAGAGTTCACTTTGGGCCCAGAGGCTCATGTCTACATAACTTATGATTTGTTGGTGTTTGTTTTATTTTTTGTTTTCTTTCTGTTTTTTACTTTCCAGACCATGCCAGAGTAATCTCAGCTTTCTTCAGTTACTGGATCACACATATCCTTCCTGAGAAGAGCAGTGAGTGAAATGGAATATCTCTTTAAGAAGAGCTCATCTTTAACAACAAAAAAAAACAAAAGACAAATGTGAAATGCGCTGAGAGTGAGTTCTCTGGGAACTTGAAAGATGTTTCTGCCACATTATTTATTCATGTGTTAGTTCCTGATGGGTGAGATGCCATCTGAGGCTTCGGATGAGAAATTGGGGTAAAATGGAAATTTTTCACTTATTTGCAATTATATATGTCTTGAATTACTACATAAAACTTGATTCCGTTTTTCTAATTATTATAAAAGTTGCAAGTGGACATTCTGTTAAGTTAAACTGTATAGTTTGAAGCTCATACTTTTATAAGTTTTGAATCACCTTGTATCTGAAACTCTGTTTTAAGAATGTTTTCTGGATATTAAAAGGTTCTAGTTTAAGTAGTTTGATTATAGTTGAATTTCTTTTTTTCTCTACTCTGTGAATCATATCAAGAACCGATTTTTCCTGTTTTGACTTTCTTTTTTGTCATAGAAGCAGTCGTCAGTTCTTAGTATTACTGAGTTTGAAAAGCCTCAGTCAGTTAGTACGACATTTTAGGAGGACGATGGCTCTATGAAAGTTTTATTGTGGTAAAACATACGTAACGTACAGCTCCATCTTACTCATTTTTGGATGCAGATGTCAAGGCACCATGCGCATTTACTGTGCTGTGCAGGGCCCACCATGCTTGTCCCGTTTGTGGTGAGAGCGTGCCCCTGTGCCTTCCAGGACCCATGTGTACCCTGTCCCACCTATGAGCACTGTGTCCCAGACGCTGTGTGGGTGCCCGTCTCCCTGTCCCACTGTGAGTATCCATGTCTCAGACGCTGTGTGGGTGCCCATCTCCCTCTCTGTCCCACTATGAGTGTCCGTGTCTCAGACACTGTGTGGGTGTCCATCTCCCTCTCTGTCCCACTATGAGTGTCCGTGTCTCAGACGCTGTGTGGGTGCCCATCTCCTTGTCCCACTGTGAGTATTCGTGTCTCAGACGCTGTGTGGGTGCCCATCTCCCTGTCCCACTGTGAGTATCCGTGTCTCAGACACTGTGTGGGTGCCCGTCTCCCTCCCTGTCCCACTATGAGTGTCCGTGTCTCAGATGCTGTGTGGGTGCCCGTCTCCCTGTCCCACTGTGAGTATCCGTGTCTCAGACGCTGTGTGGGTGCCCATCTCCCTCTCTGTCCCACTATGAGTGTCCGTGTCTCAGATCCTGTGTGGGTGCTGGTCTCCGTCCCTGTCCCACTGTGAGTATCCATGTCTCAGACGCTGTGTCGGTGCCCATCTCCCTGTCCCGTTGTGAGTGTCCGTGTCTCAGATGCTGTGTGGGTGCAGGTCTCTCTCCCTGTCCCACTGTGAGTATCCGTGTCTCAGATGCTGTGTGGGTGCCCATCTCTCTCCCTGTCCCACTGTGAGTATCCGTGTCTCAGATGCTGTGTGGGTGCCCATATCCCTCCCTGTCCCACGATGAGTGTCCGTGTCTCAGACGCTGTGTGAGTGCCCATCTCCCTGTCCCACTGTGAGTATCCCTGTCCCAGATGCAGGAGGTCAAACTCGAAGCAGGAGCCGCAGGCGCCGCTGCTCCACCATCTTTCAGCCTCAGGGGACCTGTGGTCATCTATGGGGAGTCCTGCCCAGCCCCCCCCCCCCGCCGCTTCCCTTAACTTGGGAGGCATCAGAGTGGCTGGGAGCCCCTCATCCCACGGGAGGAACCCAGGCTGCTGTGGCAGCGCCCAATCGGGACTCCTGCCTCCACCGAGAACCCCCACGGCAGTAGCCCACAAACTTGCCGTTTAAATGCTTCTAAATTCAAAGCACGTGCTTTGCAAATACGAACAAAAATTAAATATTGGCAGACTCTTGATTTTCCTGTTCTTGACGTCCAATTTGTGTATTTTAATTATGGAGCATCTCCACCTTGTCCGTGCTCTGCACATGAATACACGATGGTGGAGGGCAGTGGGTGATGTGCAGACACTTTCCTGGGTTCCACGGAATCCCTGTAGACTCACTTCGTTCCTCTGTGATCCTCCATGGTTTTACTTTGTGAAACCTTCCGCATTCATTTTCTGGAGCCTGAGAATAGTGAGAATGGGGTGCATTCGAGTAGGTGGGGTGTTCAGGGTTAATTTGTTTTGTGTATCATTCTGACTCCAAAAAGAAAAGGCATCTTCTACAAAAGCAAATAAATCTTGTCTCTAATACGTCAGCATAGATAAGATAATCTGTTTATTCCACTGTGTTTGAAGTTGGATAATAATTAGATCAATTTATCTTCTACAATAGTGCAAAATACTCAGTTCATGTAATTTATTTTCTGTAAACCGTGTCAATTAAGACAGGCAGAGAAGGAAGCACTCAGGAGCATGAGGACTTGTTGTCAGGTTACTAATATTAAGACAATTGTGCCTAGAAGGAAAAAACACAGAATTTCTGAGCCCATCCGTACTGCCTGCACCCTGGGACCTCCGCCTGCATCTGCAGAGCCTGGAAAGGGAGGCCTCCCACAAGACTGTCTCCAGTTTGCTTCCCAGGCGCTGCCAGGCTCCAGGGCAGAACTATGTTGTGTTTGGGAGATGCCAGGGCCCACAGAGCCAGTTCCGGGCTTCGCTTCTCTGTGCAGCTCTTGCCCCAAGTGCTCTCCAGGCCACGTGTCCTCTCATTCCGGGGCTCTTCAGAGAATCTCAGGAATGGGTTCCGCCCGCTCCAGAATAAGAAGCGTGCACGCATCCACCCACCTCACACCACTATTGGGTATGGCTTTGAAGGGGTCAGAAATTCCCCAAAACCTATTCAATAGGGTATTGTGGTGCAGTGAGTTCCCCACTAGGCTCTTTAGGGTGTTTGTCCACTGCCTAAACCCTGAAGGCTGAGCGGTGAGCCGAGGCCACAGTGCGCGGCAGAGAAGCAGGCATCCCAAGAACCCTGAGCCAACCCGAGAGCCCCCCAGGAGAGCAGTACCATTGCTCATGGCAGCAACAAGGTGGGGAGCCCATGTGGAAGCAGCTTGGAGGCTGCGGATCTTAGCACTGTCCCTAGGCCGCCCAGGAAGCCAGGGAGCCTGTGTGGAAGCAGCTGGGGCAGTGCTGCCCCAGGCCACCCAGGCAGGGCGTCTCCCCACCATTCTTTCATCTCTTGCTGCCTCCCAGTTGGGGCCAGGGCCAGGGATGGAGGAAACTGAATCCCAAAATTTCTCTTGTAACAAGGATTAATTAATTTTCTTCTTCTGTGTAACAGATGGCCGCAGGCACAGTGGCTTGAAACGACTCCATTGGCCGCCTCACAGTGTCTGTGGGTTGGAACGCAGCGTGGCCAGGCTGGGCCCTCCTGTCCCTGTGTGAGAGTGGGTGTCCTGCCACAGTCCCGGCCCTGGAGCCAAAGATGGGCCCAGCCAGAGGCCACTTGCACATGGAGAAGGGCAGCAGCAGCCAGAGCTAAGAATGGCATCTAGAAAGGGGCTGTGCCAGCTGCTGTCTCAAACATGGTCCATGGGGATGGGCTAGGGCCCCTCCTGGAGGCCCCTTGGGGGCTGGTGGGCCCAGCCTTGTATTTGGACATTAAAGGCAAAGGAAACACCAGCCAGTCAAGCCACCTCGACCATTCTTCCTCTTCGGGAATGGCTGGGGTCGAAGGCAGTGCTTGCATTCACGTCCCTTTCTCTATGTCTGATTTGTCAGAGATCCAACCGCATCTGTGTTCTTCCTCTGAAAATCCCTCTCATTATTGCGAGGAATTCCTGCAGATTACTGAGTCCTTCAGTTTAACTTGGCGTGGCATTTAGATCATTCTAACCTCCACCCTCACTCCTGATGAAAAGGAGCGCATCCCGCTTTCAGCTGATGCACACACAGATGAACTCTGTAATCAAACCCCTATTCAAAATACAGTGGCCAGTGATGCAGTTCCCCGTAGAGACCCAGACTGGATTCACTAACAGGGAGGCAGTGGCACAGGAGCATCGCCATCTTAGACAAGCATCGCCATTTTAAGTTCTCCTTGATTAGAAACTGCCGAAATCCAGCCCCAAAACATCAGCCCAATGGCTGTGAGCATGACCATAAACCACAAATGACACCTTTGACCAGAGACATGCGAACCCCAAGATAACCTCCCCTCTGACCAGGGACATTCCAATCTTGCATTAAAACTCTCCTCCACGAAGAAACATTCCTAGCCTGCAATAAGCTCTCTTCCCAGAACTCTTAAATACCCTCAGTCTGTAAGAGAAAAGGCTCCCGACCAAAAAATAGCAACCAGAAGCCCCTCTTAGATTTATCCTCCAAAATAAATCTGTCTTTGACTGTTGAGCTCTTTTCGTGTTTCTTTCTTCTTTCTTACAGTATCTATCACGATTATTGTCATGGTTTCATATTCCACACTGCAACCAACCTTTAAGAAACTAATTTGTTGAGTTTTGCTATTGTATAAAAAAATTCATATCTGTTCGAGAAAGCTATTAACATACTCCCCTTTCCCATTCTGTTAAACATTTGCTAAATAATAGTAAAGTTGTTTGCTGTTAAAAATTGTTTTTCTCTGAACTGTGTTATTTATGTTAACCTATAAGGAGCTTATTGTTTATCTTAAATGAATTAATACATAATGTTTAAGTTTCTGCTTTGGCTTCTAGGGTGGAGCGTGCTGGGGGGTCTCCCCAGGGCTCTTCAGAATGAGGGATCCTGAGGCTGGAAGTCCAGAAACCATGCTGTGCACCGTTTGGCACAACACTAGCCAGGGCCCCTTGCAGAAATCCTCATCCCAGGCCTGCAGAAGGAAAGACATGGGGTGAATGGGGATGTCCATTATTCCCAGAGGCAAGTAAGCCCCAGACTTCGATACTTGTCAGTGACAGGGAAGGCAGCGTAAAGCCTCCCAGTGGTGAGCCCTGGCTGATTTCAGCCTCAATGCGAACAAGGACATTAATAGAGGATGAGTCATTACAAAGGGCAGGGAATGCACGATGCATTGTCCACAGCACCAGGGCGAGGGTGGGGAAGGTTTCGAGGAGAAAACTCTACTTCTCACAAAAAAAGTAGGGCAACCAAACATAGAGATGACAGAATTAGAAAGTGCGTTGTTGTTCCCAAGGGAATAACTGAACCCGACAAGGATGATCTGGATGCTAAAATCACTGGGTCACATATTTTGGGGAAGGAGAGAATCCCGAAGCCTCCCCTTACCCCACAGGTGACTTGCAGATTTCAAAGGGGAAGAGCAGCTTTGCAGGGGGGGATCCAGCTGCCAGCACTGAGCACCCAGATGGGAGGCTCTTAGGAGAAAACAGAAAAAGAAGGAACCGGAGGAGTTAGAAGATGCTTTGGGGTGAGCAGCACACCCCCCTGAGGACCATGCCAGCAGCAAGGCCATTTGAAGAGGACGTGAGAATGGCTGTGGTGGTCAAGGTCAGTTCAGGCCTGGCAGGCAGCTCTGCAGCCTGATTTGGGGGAGTTCTCAGGCAGGGCCTTGAGTCTGCAGGCCCAGAGACAGGCCCTGCAGTGTCACCTGTGGAGGCCAACGAGGGGGCCCTAGTGTCCACCTGGGCAGGGGGAAGGTCCTGCTGGGACCAGGTGTGGCTGTGAGAGCAGCACAGTGGGTGAGCAGGCAGCACCGTGGGCGATCTCTGCATCTGCACTCGTGGAGGATAAAGGAAGACAGGACAGGATGTGTCATGTAAAACATTGTCTTGAGTTAAAATGAGGCACATACAATAGAAATTCTGCAGGAATGTATCTAAATAATACACTGTCGGCCATGTGGGACTAGGCATGAGAGAGGAGTGGAATGGGAGCAGGGCACAGAGGAAAGAAGGAAGGAAGGAATGCGGAGGATGGAATGAATGCAGATAAGGAGCGAGCAAGCCAGAGAAAAGGCCACACACACACACAGAATGATCCCCTGTGATGAAGGTTGCTGCGGGATCCACCTAGCCCTTGGGTCGCAGCAACTGACCGCAGCAAAGAGGAAGAGAGGAGCTCCTGCGAGGTAGGTGCCAGTGCCCCATCGTCCAGAGCACGAAACCGCACTCAGGAACATACGTCTATGTGAGAGAAAGGGATGCCAGCGCCCCATCGTCCAGAGCACGAAACCACACGCAGGAACGTACGTCTATGTGAGAGAAAGGGGTGCCAGTGCCCCATCATCCAGAGCACAAAACCATACTCAGGTAGGAACGTACGTCTATGTGAGAGAAAGGGGTGCCAGCACCCCATCGTCCAGAGCACGAAACCGCACTTAGGTAGGAACGTACGTCTGTGAGAGAAAAGCAAAAGAAGTTGAGTGAAAGTCCTATTCATACGTCCTGGATATGCTGACATACAGAATTCTTGGCAGCTTCATCACTATTCGCGTGTTGGATTTGCTTACAACCTGCGTGTGGCATGAGGGTGTCTGAGCCAAAGAGTGAAAGAGAATTTTAGAGTAAGTCAGACAGCGACTGTCCCCCGTCTACAGACAGCAAAGTCCTTGCTGTTAGGAAGGGTTAGGCAAAGCTGAAGAACAAAACC
Source organism: Cacajao melanocephalus (assembly GCA_963573385.1). Taxonomy (NCBI): domain Eukaryota; kingdom Metazoa; phylum Chordata; class Mammalia; order Primates; family Pitheciidae; genus Cacajao; species Cacajao melanocephalus. The sequence continues at coordinate 73,896 of CAUYLG010019948.1, forward strand.
CAACACGCTGCTCCCGCAAGTGCCTTGGGCTGCGATGGGAGTGGGCTTGCTCTGAGGTCATGCGTCTGGGCTCGGCGGAGACCACTTGAGGTGGGTTTTCCTTTTTGTTGTTCTCCGCGGCTTTCTGTGGTGAGCTGGGCTGCAGGGAATTTGTTACTAACGATAATTAAAATGCCCAAGTGAGCACAGGGGAGAACTCCCCAGGGGGCTGGCGTCCAGCCCCAGATGATTTGGTTACCGCAAACAAAGCCATTGTGACCCACTGGCTCCCACTTGGCAGGTATTTCCACTCTGGGTCCCCACTGGGGGGACAGCAGCCACGGGGGGTCCTCTCCTGGGGCAAACCCGTGGTGTATCCACCTGCACTGACACCACAGACACTACTGCCTGCCCCTCGCAGCCACGGGGACACTGGGGTGTTGGCCCAGTCCCTGTGGGGACACCTCTGTGGCAGCCTTGCGGGGGGGCATCACCTAAGCCATCTGTGCTAGCCACTGGTGGGTGGTTCCTTTCCATCCTTCTGCTCAGTGTGTGTCTTTACCTAGTTGCCAATACGGCATCCATAATTTTTAAATTTATTTAACACTGTACTCAACATTTTTTAATGTATAACACACATATAGAAAAGTATATAAGCCATAATGTCACAGCTCCTTGAATTCTCACAAAATGCTGAGACCCCTGTAACCCACACCCAGATCAGAAACAGCCCTCCCCAGTGCTGCAGCCCCTCTCGTCCCCTCCCAGCTCCACCCCTCAAGCCACTCCAGGTTTTCTCTTCCCAAGCTTCTGAAGGAAGTTAGCGGGCCCCAATTTGTGGGGATCGCTCCCGTTCCTGGTGCTTAGCTGTACTGTGGCCATTTTGAGCTTGAGCCCATACACGTTTCACCTCTCCCTGGAGGCTGTTGAGCTAAGGGAAAGGGGGAAGTGTTGATGCATGACTTCTGCAGAATATTAACTTACTATTTTAGCTACTGACATGTAGAACAGAACGCTGAGTTCAAGCATGGCGGTTTCATGAGTCATTGTGTGGGTCTGACATGGTGTGTTTCTCAATTCCTGTTTCTGCAGACGTTTTATGGCTCTGTTTACCCCAAGTGGGTCTGGCTGCGCTGCACGTTCCCATATTTACTGTTTAATGTCACAATGTAACTGACGTCACAGATTTCTGTTCCCGTATTTACTGTTTAATGTCACAATGTAACTTGCGTCATCAAAGAAGAACTAAAAGGTATATAATCAGACTTATGCACACAATAAACTTACTATTCTGGCATGCTGTTCTGGCCTTGCCTGAGTAGTCCTCCAGACCCCGCTGTCTGTCTGTCTTTTCTTCTGTGCACTCTCTCTTCCAGGTTGTGAACATCTCTGAGTTGGGGCAAGGCCTCCCTCAGGCCGGGAGCCTCCCGGCAGACATGCCAGTCCCCGACACCAATTAACTTAGCTATTTTTTTATTTGTGAACTGTTGTGTTGCCTTAGGATAAACAGGGTCTTAAAGCTGTTGGCATATTTTGCATTATTTTCTTATTTAAACGGAAAGAACTGGGACTTTTGAGGCAAAGTCTAATACACTTAAAAAATACATTTTTATTTTGACAAAATACACATACTATAAAATTTACATTTTAAAATGTAGAGTTCCCAAACCTAAGCCCTGTCCCCATTAGACAGGAACTCCGCACCCCCCTCCCTGTGCCTGGCAGCCACCATTCTGCCTTCTGTCTCTGTGGCACCAGCTCCTCAGGGGCCTCCCCTCAGTGCACCCCTGCAGGACTCATCCTTCTGTGACTGGCTCATTTCACCCAGTGTAACATCCTCAGGGTTCACCGTGTTACAGTCTGGGCCCAGATTCCCTTCCTTTCTAAGGCAGAATCATATTCCATTTGTTAAAAGAAAAACTTCAGCTGAATTAAATTTAAAGGAATTTAATTGAGCAATGAATGATTCATGAATCAGGCAACGCCATAATCATAGCCAATTCAGAGAGACTCCAGGGATGCCTCGTGGTCAGAACGAACATATAGACAAAAAAGGGAAGCGATGTATAAAAATCAGCAGTGAGTACAGAACAGCCGGACTGGTTAGCGGTGAGCGTCTGCCTTATTTGAACACAGTTTGAACACTCGGCAGTCTATAGGGGGCTGAAGTATGGCTGTTGGGATTGGTCGAGACTCAGCTACTGTTACAGGCACAGACTCCTGAGTTAGGTTTTCAATCCTGTCTGCCTGTTTAGGTGGTTACAGCTCATCCGTAAGGACTCAAGCATCCTTCTCTGGCCATGTTTAGGTCACGTTAGCACACACTGCATCTGTAGATGTACATTGTGCTGTTTCAGCTCTTGGCTGTTGTGAGTTGTGTTGCTGTGAACATGGGCTCCAGCTTTCAGTCTGGGGTATGTGCCCAGGAGCGGAGGTGCCGGGTCCCTCAGTGATGGCACCACTCTGAGGAGCTTACTCACTGTCTCCACAGCGGCTGCAGCATTTCTCATTCCCAGCCGCAGGGCACACGGCTGCTCATTTCTCCTCATCCTCACCAGCACTTACTTGATAATCATCCTGATGGCTATCAAGTGGCGCCTCGTGGTTTTGAGTTACATTTCCTCGCTGATGCGTGCTGTCGAACGTCTTTTCATATGCTTCTTGGCCTTTTGTGTATCTTCTTAGGAGAAATGTCTGTTCCAGTCCCATGCCTGCTTTTGGGTTTTTTGTTTACCACAGTTATAAACCAGTTCTGCCTCATATGAGCTGTGTACCCCTGGTCTCTCCAAGTAGCTTAAATTCTCTGAGCCTGAGGCATCTCCTAGAAAAGAAGACACCCGCTAAGCTCAACACTGTTATTCACGCCTAAGACAACTAACACCAGTTCCCTAGCTTGTGAGTGACCATAGGAATCATCATCAGAACGTGACACTTTGGAAAGTGAATGAGGTGGCGTTAATAATATGCCGGAGCAGCAGGCGTGAGCCAGGACCGTCCCAGGCAAGCTCGTGGTCACTTTATGTGATATCAACTGCGCTCCATTCCTATTCGGATGTCCCCACTGTCCCCAACATGTCTCTCCAACCACCAGCCAGCAACAGTTGGGCTCCGCATTTGGTTGCTGGCCTGTGTAGTCGCATTTATCTCCGTCCACTGCTTCCCGCAAGGCGGTGACTCTGCCAGGGCCAGGCCATGGTCTTGTTCTTGTGGAACAGCTTCTCCCTCCATCACGTAACCTTTCCTTCACCACTGTGTTTCCTGCCACCGGAAGTGAGGTCTGCAGGCACCGGGTTCTGAGGGCACGTGGGTACAGGATGGGCACATGGAAGGCGTGGAGGGGATGGCGGGAGCGCCAGGGCAGTTGCTTGTCTGAAGAGGTGACTGCAGAGCCCTCGGTGGTAAACCCACGGCAAGAGGCCCCGGTGCCTGTGAACGCTCTGCCTCCAGGTCCCCCGATGCCTCAGCAACGGCCAACAGTCTTTTCCTAAATCAGTGCTTTCATTTGGGTTGCAAAATAGTCGATCTTCTAATTTTACCATTCCTTCCACATTTACTACCAAGCATTCTGTGAAAAAGGCCTTTTGCTCTTCAAGAGATGAAACACAGTTTCTCTTAAGAAAGGGGGAAACTGCTGCAGTCATTCTCTTCCCTCACCCAGTTCCAAGCAGAGTTGACAATGATGTCGTCGTGGCCGCCAAAGGGAAATGCCGCTTCCTCCCCGCTCACTCCATCTCAGCCGCTCTCTCCCCTCACTCTTCTCCGCCACCCTGCCCGTCTCCCTCTCTCCCTGCCCACCAGCTCTCTCTGACCCTCCTGTCGGCCCTCACCCCACCCCCGACCTCTATCTCCCTAACCCCCTTCCCACTGCAGGGACTCGCAGGTTCTTCTCTGGCCAGTGGGCGCCTCTCCGGACAGCCTCCTGCATCCTCTTCACCTGCCGCATTGCCAAGGGCACTTGCCTTCTCTGAAGGCCCCGAAGCCCCAGGCTCACCTCAAACTTTCTGTGCCCCCAGAGCTGGGACCAGCCGCTTCTCCAAGGAGCCCTGGGATGATATTTTTAAAGATAGATTTCACAATCAGAATTCATATTTTCAGGATCCCTTTCCCTCTTTTCCCACTCCCACCCACCCCAGTGTCCCATAGTATCAGGCAGGTTTGGGAGATGAAGACCCTGTCCACCCAGTGCCACTTTTCTTCCCGACCCTGGACTAAAAACTTGAGCTGAATCAGACATGAACATAAGCCCAAAATAACCGGCATTGACTTACAGCCCCTAATTCAACTGAGTTGAAATCCAGTATCAGTGTTGCCCTGAATCCAGCCATGGAAAGGGCGTGTGGTAAGCCAGGGGCTGTGGTTCCCCAGCAGTGCGTCTTCCTTAAGCCATTGAACCCATGCAGGGCTAGCACTGGATGGTGGCTGGACGGGGTGTTCTGCCTGGCTTCGGTTATTCATATCCCCCAGCGTTTGTAAACTGTTTACACACTGTTTGGCCACAGGACCCAGATCTATCTCTCAGTCACACTAAGGGAGCTCCAGTCTCTGTGGGGATAACACACTCCAGGCCTTTCACTGGGACCTTTCACCATGAATCGGTGAAGCCTCCTGCGGTGGCTGCAGCCCCGTGCCCTCACTCTGTCAGGTCAGCCCTTGGCTCTGCAGGCCTCAGAGCCCACAGCAGAAGAGACCCTTTCCTCAGCGCGTGCCTCGGGGCGGCTGCACCCCTCAGGGTCAGGGTGGCCTGAACTTGCATCCTGAGCTTCATGCCCTCATTCTTTCCTACGGTACGGCACGACGCTGGTCTGGAATCCGCGTGCATTGACGCCGGTGCCTCCCTGGCCAGGCTGCCTGGCTGCTTCCCTTTTAGTACCTGGGGCCGGCCTCGGGGGCTGCTGCTGCTCTAAGCCCAAGGCCATTTCATCCTCACCACGGATGTGGCGCTGTCCTGCTGAGGACAGCAGGAGATGAATAGTGAGTTACAGCGACAGGGCTGTGTGGGTTTCACAGCTGAGCTGCCCTTTCAGAGGCAGCCTTGAGTCAGACGTCAGCCCCCAGGGCAGGGAGAAGGGAAGCATGTTCTGGCGCATTCTCTCCTGAGACTGTGCCACTCAACTTGCCACAGGAAGATCCAGAGAGGAAAGGGCCACGGAGTCAGACCGTGGGGACAAGTTGCTGATGTGGCCTGGCTGAGGCGGGCTTCCTCGTCGACAGCACCGAACGGAAGCAGCTCCCTCACAGAGTGCAGAGAGAGACACGGCTCCACGCCGGGCACACACACACGTTCTCCATGCATTCAGCTCTGCATGCGGCCAGTGTGGAGCCAGCACTGAGACCACACCCTGCGGGTCCTATTCTTCTGAACGTGCACCAAAGCCAAGTGCAGGACGTGCAGGTCACTCACCCCGAGCAGGGAGGCAGCCCTCGTCTGTCCCGGTCACTCACCCAGAGCAGGAGGCCGCCCTCGTCAGTCCCAGGTCACTCAGCACAGGGTGGCCGCCCTCGTCTGTCCCGGTCACTCACTCAGCACAGGGTGGCCGCCCTCGTCTGTCCCAGGTCACTCACTCAGCACAGGGTGGCCGCCCTCGTCTGTCCCGGTCACTCAGCACAGGGTGGCCGCCCTCGTCTGTCCCGGTCACTCACTCAGCACAGGGTGGCCGCCCTCGTCTGTCCCGGTCACTCACTCAGCACAGGGTGGCCGCCCTCGTCTGTCCCAGTCACTCACTCAGCACAGGGTGGTTGCCCTCGTCTGTCCCGGTCACTCACTCAGCACAGGGTGGCCGCCCTTGTCTGTCCCCGTCCTGGGAGCTCAGGCTCCACAGCCACAGGTGACAGATGTCCCAGCTGCCGCCTTCTCGCTGACACCCAGCACACACTTCCCAGGCCTAGTCCCGTCACATCTCCTCCCAGCCTGGGGCCACTGCTTCTCCCAGCCCTGACGCTAATTTCTGGAAAGCTCTTGTGGAGCCCAGGTGTCAGCTCAACTGCTGTGATACACTGTCTGCCCTGTGTGGACCAATGGGGCCAGCCCTCATGCTCACACTGCTAAGCCAGGGCCCCAGAGCCCTGGACCTCGGTCTTCCAGCTCCTACTCCCTGGAGGGGGTGCCTCATGATCTGAGCCCACCTTCCTGCAGGAAGGACTCAGAGCAGCCGGTGTGGCCCCCGCCCGCTGGGAGAGGTCGGTAGGTCCTGGACATCTAACACAGGTGATAACCAGCCTCCTCTTTGCCCTGTGGCTCTTCCCCCCAGGGCCCAGGGGCACTGAGCATTTCCACCATGCACAAGATACACCCACCCTGGAATTTTCTCTGCTTGACCTTGGGGATAGTACAGAACAAAAGAAAACCCTGCTCTTAGCCGAGAAGTCAGTTTAGCACACTCTGAGTGTAAAAGCCCTTTCGTAAACTCTGCTCTTGTCATTTTCAGGGTGAAATGCAAAGAAATAGGAATGTGTGTTATTTTAGCTAAATATTTGGTTATTCTAAAGATAGCTCCAGGGGCACAGCTAGGCCAGCGTTTGCTCTCCCTGGATGCTGGTAGGAAAGCATAAGCTTATGGCTTCCTGCACGCACGCCTATATCCATCCATGCAAAAAGCGCGTCTGTGTCTGTGTCTACATCTGTGCAGGCGGTAACTCGGAGCAGCCTTCCACAGCGGCCACAGTCCCCAGAAGAGCCTGTTATCAATCATAGCAATTGAATGAATTCGGTCAATCACCCTGCTGAGCTTAACATATTGGCACTAGTATGCAAATATCCCAGAACACACCCATTGGAACTAATCCGCTCAAAAATAAGCAAAGAGATTATAGGCGGAAAAATGTCCTGTGTATAGATTTATGGGACATGGCAGAACTGCTCTCTATTTTTGCCTTCAGAAAATGAGATTCCCAGTATTTTATATTTGAATCTACTATCATTATGCAATTGTTCAATTTCCTCTTTAATTTTCATCTCTGAAATGTGGTTTTCTCCCAGTCATCAAAATATAAAATAACTGTTTCAATCACTTGCACAGGAGCTTTCTTTCCAGTATTTTCAAAGTGCAAAACCCAGAAGATTGAAATGCTATTGTTCTGCATTTAAGATGCATTTTGGCAGTGGGGGCACCAGGCATGGCCACAGGGGAACCCTGTGACATTCCCCTAAGACACAGCAGCTGAGGGGACGTCAGGTGAGGGACACAGTCACACAGCAGCTGAGGGGTCATCAGGTGAGGGACACAGACACAGCAGCTGAGGGGTCGTCAGGTGAGGGACACGGTCACACAGCAGCTGAGGGGACGTCAGGTGAGGGACACAGTCACACAGCAGCTGAGGGGACGTCAGGTGAGGGACACAGACACAGCAGCTGAGGGGACGTCAGGTGAGGGACACAGTCACACAGCAGCTGAGGGGTCGTCAGGTGAGGGACACAGTCACACAGCAGCTGAGGGGACGTCAGGTGAGGGGCACAGTCAGACACAGCATCGTGCCTTCATGTCAGCAGTGCTGTACCCTTTCACTTCCTCTTGTCTCTTCACAGCCTGTTTCTAAGACAGGCACACCTTTTGCTGTCTGACATGCCATCGTTTGCAGCAGGCTCACTTTTATGTATCCATTCCTGCAACAGGAACTGGTTGTCCCCATGTCCGTCCTGCCCTCCTTCCGTCCGTAGCTGATGCAGTGAGTTTTAACTTGCAGGTGCCCATGACCGTGTAACTGTGTTCTTTCAGGCCTCTCAGGGGCTGGCATGCTGTGGCGTGGCTGTGGGGAGCCAGCTTCAGGCTAGGAGAGAGGCTACCCGGCAGCAGCAGAGCAAGACTGAAAGATGTGGAGTCCAGCTGGCCCCGTGGGCATGGCCCGTCTCCCCTGAACCCCACAAATGCAGCTGCCTTGACAATGACACTCCCTGATACCACAAAGGAATCCTGGGAACAGCCATAGGATGTCCCCTCGGAAGACCATGGGGAGTGTTTCTGGGGTTCATCTAGGAGACAGGGCCGGCCCAACTGCATCGGGGCTGCCAGGCAGTTCCCGGGTCACCCGTGACCTGTTTGTGAAGGGTCCATTTGTTTGAATTTCCCCCCACTGAACAGACCCACTGTGCTGTCTGCTGCCTTTCCAATGGGGGTAGGTGTCACTCACTGTTTTCTTTTCAAATTTCAAGTCCTTTTAAAATTATCCTACAAACAAATGTCTCCCCTTGTGTAGGTCCAGTGCCAAGGTCAAATTCACTTCAACTCCTGCCAGAGCCTCCTCTTTGCCTAATTCTGGATTTTATGAAGACCACAGACTCAGCATTCACTTGGTAAAGTTCATGTGTCTTGTCGCCAGTGCTGTCATCATTAGTAACGGTCGTAGTTACTTCCCCTTGTGATCCAGAACTGTTCCGATGACCCCACCTGTCTTGGAAAGCATGGCGTGTAACCGCTGCCAAGGGTGCTCTGGGGGCCTGAGTGTGACTACCACCACCTGCACGGACCGGCTACACCAGTATGCTCAGCCTTGGCATCTGCACCTGAACACCAGGATGACGCTCGCCCTCATGGGATTTTGAGAAGGAGTAAATAAAGCCCCTGTATGAACATGGCGTGCTTAGGAGGTGCTCGGGCCAGATCAACTGTCGCTGAATTGCTTTGCCACATGACGTCTGCAATGAGCCTGTTTCCCAGCAGGACCAGGCGTAGCGTGGGCAGTGCACTTCTGCAGTCCTGGGGCACCTGGTTCCCTGGACGCTCACAGAGGTCACGCATTGCCTGTATTCTCGTTCACAGCAGGCACCACCAGGCCCTCCTGTGCTGTCTTCTTCATGATAAGCAGGTGCCGGGGCAGGCGAAGCCGGGGCTCTGGTGCCCCTCAGTGGACACGGCCCTCAGTGAGAGCGCGGCTGCGGCCTCACAGCTCCCTCAGCCAACGTCCAGCCTCGCGGCCGGCAGGGGCTCAGTTACAGGCCCAAAGGACAGGCTGGTGCCGTCGGGTCGTAAATCATCCATTTAGCTCCTTCAATCAGTTCCCCTCACATGCAGTTTTCTTACCTGGGAATAAAATGCCGTTTCCAAAATGGATTTCTGTTCTGCATTTCATTAAACATCAGTTTAGCAAATTTCCCAGTTTTAGTCTTTGTGACAGCCAAAGATTTTTTCAGGACTTAAATTGTTACTCTTGATAGGGTCACTTTTTTAATCTACGGAGAATCACCCTGAATTGCATACAGCTCCCACAGGCAGGGGAAAATGTTCTTTTTCTCCTTTAATTAGAACTTTTGAGTCGCTCTATCAGTTTTTCTCAAAGTCACTCTAGTTTGTGACATTGTGAAGCCAATTTGAGTGAGCACAACTTCTCCTTGTTGAGTCTTATGATATTTAGTTCATGGAGACTTCATTAAGCCTCTGCTGAGGAGAGAGTGAGTTTTGATAACTTTCGGTAATGGCCACCATCTTGCAAGGCCAATGCCAAACATTCAGAGAAAGGAATATAACAGTTCTTGCTTTAATTAAACAATCAGTCTTTCTCCACTGCACTTCATCCTGGAGTAACTGCAGGTTGGAGACAGTGGGGAAATTTAAAAACGAGAGCAGCCCAGTGCCAAAACCATGCATCTCAGTGCATCTCAGGGCCTTACAGACATGGGGCTCAATGTGCAGAAATGCCTGACGGTCCAGTAAGCACCGGGTTCCATTTCACAGCAAAAGGAGCCAGTGGGGACCAAGCTTGGAGTGGATAACGGGGCTGCAGCTGCAGTGAAAGGTACCAGGAACTGGAAGTTCTAGAAATTCAGATTTCTGGGCTGGGCACCGTGGCTCACACCTATAATCCCAGCACTTTGGGAGGCTGAGGTGGGAGAATTGCTTCCAGGAGTTTGAGACCAGCCTGGGCAACAAGGCAAAATCACAGAAATTCGAATTCCCACCAACTCCCAAGCCTCCACCATCGCTTCCCTGACACCACAATCAGCCACGCCCTGGACCTGGGCAGGGCTGCGGGAGCAACGGCAGGATGATGGCGGGACTTTTATAGAATACCTTCAGAAGAAAGGTGACGACTGAGGGGACAGTAAGGAAAACATGACTATTTGCTATAAAGTTCAGGAGAGTTACCTTCTCAAGCACAACATCAGGCATCCAGTGTTTTCCATGTAATTAAAGCATCTTTTACATTAAAAATATCAGAATAAATCCTGCTTGTGTTATTTCAGGGGGAAAGTTAGACTGAGAGTTTTTTCAACAACACGAATCATTTTGGGGCAAAGTCCACAAAGCCCAGGCACAGGATCCATGTTTCCAGTGGGGACTGAGCCGAGACTCCCTGAAGGCACCTCCCGAGGCAAGGACTGCGCGTCTGTGCCAGTCACAGCTCCACGTGGACTCCAGCACCAGCCACGGGAAAAGGGCCTTCCCCTCCAAAGGCCAGCACCCGCCTCCTTCCCTTGGTGAGCGAAACTCACTTTCACTGCTCTGTGCGGAATTTGCCTCTGAAATCCCTTCACCCTGACTCAGGCTTTGATAAAAATTTCATTTTTCAGAAAGCAAAGAGGAAGACTGTAGTAGTGACCGGCCAGTGGAAGGAGAAGGAGCTCAGTCCTGGTCCCGGGGCCAGCCTCCCGCGAACGCTCGGCGTCTGTCGGGCTTGCTGGGAAGTGGGCGCAGGGCTAAGCCTGAAACACACGAGTAGGCGTTGCCAGTAAACCTTGCCCCATTCACCCCAGGTCCACTCAGGAGCCCCAAGACCTGCTGCAGGGAGAGAAGTGTTTGGATAGGTTGGCGATGTGTCTGTCATGAGACATGTCAGGCTGGATGTGTTCCTCCTGAGACCAACACTGGGACAGACAGGAGAGATGGGCAGTTGCCCATGCAGCAGGACTTGACTCAGAACAGACACCTTCCCTGGTTTTGTTCCTACTTAAAATGTAAGAGCAGCTGGAGAAAACCCCGTGTGCTCCCCAAGCCCACAGGAGGCCCGATCCTGGAGCACTGCCCTGCCGTGCTGGCGCTCGGGTCCCGTGTCCTGCCGGGAGCTTGAATCTGGGCGTTTCTCCAGGCACTGAGTCTGTGCCTCCTTTTTTGGTCACACATCTTACCGTCTTGAGTATAGCATCTACTTATAAACATCATTTCTAAATCGGAATCCTGCTTCTTCACTACAATGAAAAGGAGACACAAAAGGAAGATGTGCCCTACAGCCGCCCGGACAGTGCTAGGAGCCGCCTCGTGCCTGACGCCTCATCCCACAAGCTCCCAAAATTGTGGAAGGCTCTCAGTGATGTTCCAGACGCCATCCCATCGGGCGGAGTCCCAACGCAGACGTGGACACCAGCGCCATCCTTTGAGGAGGTCCTGGTGGGACTGTGGTTTTCAAAGGTGTGGGGAGCAGGGGAGTTGCCAGGGCCAAGCCATCGGGGCAGGAGGGGTGGGGCTTCAGCCCAGGGCAGTGCGCTGGTAACAATCAGTGCCCCCATCACCGTGACAGTCCTATCCCCAGTCTGTAAAATGCCCCCTGGATGGGGTCCCCATGAGAACCGGGCCCTGGAGAGGCTGGAATGTGCCAGATCCTGGGACCCCCAGGGGGTCAGCCTTTCCCTCCGGTTGGTCCCGGGCACCCGTAGCCTACTCCCTGCCAGCTCCCCATCCCTGCTGCAACCTCATCACTGCATGATCATCTCATGCAAGAGAACTCGCAGAAATCACATTCAATATTTAACGAGGCAGGATGTGGGTGCCGGGTGTGAAGCAGTGCCGGCTGCGGATGGGAGATGATCCAGGCTGTGCCAGGCAGGGCACCTTCACCTGGACCTTGAAGAGCACCTGGTGCCCTGAGGCCGTGAGGGGTAGGGGCGCTTATCCATCTGTCAGGACTTTTCCAGTGGCCACAGGGAGGGCCCAGCAGAACCGCGCTGTGTGCTTCGGGCCACGCTCCAGCAAGCGCCTCGGTGTCTCCCACCTGCACACTCAGTCCAGAAGCTGCAGTCCTGTCCAGCCCCACAGCCTGACGGATTCCTGTTCATGACCTGGAACTGCCTGCCACAGTCGCGAGGGCAAGAGCTAAGCCACTCAGCTTTCCAGCCCCCAGTTCTGTAGACATCCTAGCTGTGCAGCTCACGCCGGTTCCCTCACAGTGACCCTCTGAGCTGGTGAGAACTCCACAAGACGAGGGCCAGCGCCTCACAAAGATCAGTGCAGAACGACACATTTGTGGGATAATGAAGACCTCCTAACAGACATGAAGGATTACTGTGAAATACTCAACTATGGTTTCTGTAACTTACAAAAAAAATTCCAGACCGTGATATTCTTTTTAGGGACGTTCTTTGCAGCAGTTCCCCTGCTAAGATGAATTAGAGCAAAAGCAAATTGCAGTTAGCAGTGTTCATCCCCGACCCAGGGCCTCTACCACCTGGACCAGTCGCGTTAAGAGCTGGATGGTGGGCCAGTGTCTAAGGAGGGCTTGTGAAAACTTTGCACACACGCCCCTTCTTGTATGTGCTCACCCAAAGTGAAATCATCTCTGTGGGCTGTCCCTAAGTTCTCCTTGAATCAGGAATCTGCAAGGGCACAGTCCGCCTGGCAGGCCGTTTTCACACGTGGTCTTCCACCGCTCTGAGCAGGTGGCAGCTGGAAATCTGTTCTTTAAACATTTAATAGATGCCTCCTTGCAAAAAGCTATTGACCTGAGACCAGTGGAGACTGGAGGGTGAGATCGGGTCAGAGGAACTACGTGCGGCCGGAAACACCGCAGGGTTTGGCCGGCTCAGCAGGTGGGGGCAGAGGGTTGTTGATTCTGCTGAGATCTGGGCAGGGACCAGAGAGAGCTTCATCTAGGAGGCGGCATCTGAGATGAGCCTGGAGAACGCAGAGCAGAAGACCAATCGGCGGGGCGAGGGGCGGGATCCTCCAGGAGGAGCGACACCACCCGGGTACTCGGGGCCTGATGGCCACTGCGTTCTCCGTGGTTAGATCACGCTCAGACACAGCCCTCTCCCAGTACAAGTCATCAAGAAAGATTAAGCTATAATTTGAATAATCTGTGGGAAAGGGTCTTGTAGATGTGGAATGAGAGAGACCTTTGAGGAAGACGTTACGGTATAAGCTATCAACCTTTTCTCAAGCTAATTAAAGCCAGCCAAGGTTAACACTGTCAATGTAACTTTGCATCAGTTTCCTCAAGATGACTACTTAAGGGGACTTGGGATTTTTCTCTGTTTTAATTTTTAAAATCAGGACCCTTAAACCTGGCTTGTATTTGGCCACTAAGGGGCCTCCTAAATGGCTGATTTCCTTTTAAAGTATGAAGATTGTTCGCTGCAGCATTAATTACCCAGAGATTTGTACCACTTTCCTTAACTAGAATTAAGTCAAGGAAGTTTGAAAAATCAACTTTTCTTCAGACTCCAGCAAATAACCCATCATTGTCCGCCAGTGTCTCTGTTTCAATGTGAAATTGAAACAGGCTGGAGTAAATGCCAAGTTCTCTGCCTTCGCCTGTCCAGGGGAAGTAAGGAAATGTTAAGCCACAGCCAGAAGCGAAAAGCTGGGATTGGCTGTGGGACGGGCTGACTCGAATTTTCTCCTCATAAATGGGGCGAAGCATCAGGCAAATCCCCTGGGAGGCTGAAGAGTGAGCTGAACTATCCTGGAGTATTGTGTTGCATTCCACATCTCCCTCAAAACTCACTGACTCTGGAAGCAGTGGTTTCGAAGTCTTGATGGAAACAAAATTGAGATTTTTAAGAAAATGAACAATTTCTGGTATTGTCAATTGTTACGTGTTTCCAGCTTTTATTGGCTTTTGTCAAAATCAGATTGGAAGAACTTCGACACTCATGAGAGTGAATCTCCTCTTTCATAGCAAAATCTCATTAAAGAATGTTCCTTGATTTTGGCCGTTTTTCAGGGTCACAAGCAAGGAAAAAGACATAGACAGGTGGAGAGAGCTTGTTCTGCCACCTGGGGTTTGTGTGTCAGCAGCTGCAGAGAGAGACTGGGATGTGAAAAGTTCAGTCGGAATAGAAAGAATCCATATTTGTGCTATAAAAAAAATCCTGCTGCCTTTTCATGAGTACCTTCCCCACCGAGGCCCTGAGATTGGCTGGCGCACCACTCACTCTCGTTTGCCTCCCAGTTCTGCCACCGGCTGCCTGCAGGTCTAAGGCAAATAATTCAGCCCCCCTCAGTTTCTTCCTCTGTAAACAGAGATGATAACAGCTGCGTGCTACAAATGAGCCACTCCCCATCAGGGCTTGGGACACATCATGGGCACACACAAGGCACATGTGCAGCCGCTTTTGGGGACCATGATTCTCCTTTGTTTCTCAAGAATCTTACCTGGAAACACAAGCTCAGGAAATAAGGAAATTAATAAAGGCCAGGTGACTAGTAAACAGCAGAGCTAGGACTAAAAAACAGGGCTGACCCTAAATCCAGGGTGCTCGGTCGTGTTTGCTGGAAAGCTGCAAACTGGATTGGTGGCTGTGACAGACATGCTCTTCGGAATTGTGTGGTATGATAGCCCAGAGTGATAGGTTGGAATTCATCGTTCGAAGTGCTTTCAAATCATCACCTCGTTTCTTTCTCTATCACTTCTTCTAGGTAGATATTCATCCTGATCATAGATACTGAAGTTTGCAGCCTGGGAAGAATAGGCCATATGACCCTGGGGTCACAAAGACACTCAGCGACGGGGTGAGTGGGAACACAGCCTGCGCTTCAGACCCAGATCTGAGTGTTTTCATCTGAGTAGAAAAAGCAGGCCGGGCACAGTGGCTCACACTTGTGACCCTAGCACTTTGGGAGGCCAAGGTGGGCAGATTACCTGAGGTCAGGAGTTCAAGACCAGCCTGACCAACATGGAGAAACCCCATCTCTACCAAAAAAAAAAAAAAATACAAAATTAGCCGGACATGGTGGTGGGTGCCTGTAATCTCGGCTGCTCAAGAGGCTGAGGCAGGAGAATCACTTGAACCTGGGAGGCAGAGGTTGCAGTGAGCTGAAATCGCACTGTTGCACTCCAGCCTGGTGAACAAGAGGGAAACTCTGTCTCAAAAAAAAAAAAAAGAAAAGAATGAAAAAGAAAAAGCAGAACCCAAGACTAGGGCTTTGGGCATTTCCAGCCTCCCCAGGTGGGGAAGGCAATGCCAGGTGGCCACGCTGGGCACATCCACGACCTTAGCAGTGCGGGCTGTGTTCTTCCTGGAGGAGGCCTGCTGGAGACACGGCTTCGTCGCAGTGCTCTGGGCGGGTGGGGCAGTCATGCCTGGCAGGAGGGCACTTGTGAAGTGCACCTGGGAAAGACAGGCGTTTGTGGAAACTGTCTCGTCGGAGGGAGCTGAGTGTAGGTCAGAACGAGTGTGCAGAGGTGGCGTCCACAGAGCCGCAGCTGTGCACAGGCAGCGTGGCTGCCGTGGCTTGCTCTCTGACAATGACAGGACGCTGTCAAAATGAGGCTTCTGGGCAAGGCAGATGCAGTGAGAGGGAGTGACGTCAGGGGTAAGCAGGTTCAGGTGGGTGAGCTACATACACTTCCTGTGAGGGTTGCGATGAGCTGTCGTGAGGCCAGAGACGTAACAGGAACCGAAATCACACACAAGCAACATCATGAGCTGTTTGAGAAGGGCAGTCGTGGGGAGTTTGCATCGCGAGACAGTCTCACTGCGTGCAAGCGAGATCCTGCTCGGCAGACGCCATCGCCGTGGCCTCGTTCTGACCCACACTCGGCTCCCTCTGGACAAGACAGTCTAAACTCACGAACCTTCCCAGGTGCAATTCATCAGCTGCCCTTCTTCCAGGCACGAGCGGCCTGCCTGCCCACAGAACTGCGAGGAAAGCCGTATCTCCAGCAGGCCTCCTTCCGAAGAACACGCCCGTGCCGCTGAGGCTGTGAATGCGTCCAGCATGGCCGTCTGCTGCTGGGCTTCCCATCTGAGCCCTGAAATGTGGGAACTGCCCCAAACCCCTGGTAAGCAATGTCTTAGGACCCTGAGACACTTGGGAATCACAGATGTAAGTAAAAGGTAAAAAACGCCAAGGCCAGGGCCAGGCGCCTGTGCGTGGTGGGAGCTCCTGCGGGATACCAGCCCCTCCTCGGCAGGTGCTGCCCCCCGGCTGTGCTCCCACAGCCTGACTGCTGCCCTGGGTCACCGATGCCAGTGTCTCAGGACCTCCTGGAGAACAGGCTTCTGTGTAAAGTCGTTATTTTGCTTCCTCACCAAATTCTGCCACAGGCCGTAGGGGCTTGTTAAAGATGCGTCTGGCCCTGTGTTTTGCTCGCCTGCCTGCAGTGGCCAAGGAGGCTACGCGTTGAATTGAAGTCTCCACAGCAAGCCTGGCCCCTGCGTTTTGCTCGCCTGCCTGCGGTGGCTGAGGAGGCTATGCACTGAGAGCAGGGCCCTGGCTGCTCTGTCCTCTCACGGCTAGTGACTACAGGTGGGAGTGGGCACCAAACAAGCACAGGTTTGACTCCCAGCTGCTCCACTCACCCACTGAGGGGCCGTGGCTCCTGCGACAGCAGCTGCCGGACACTGCCCAGCTCCCTCCTGCTCCTGGGCACACAGTGGGTCTATGCTTCCCTACCCCGTGAGGTTCTGGGGCTCCGTGACGTTGTCCTCACAGCGAAGCACCCAACACAGCTTCCCTGCTCTCTCCTTGTGAATTCAGCGTCTGCAGTGGCCATGAGCACAGCCAGACAGCAGGAGCTGGGTCCTGGATGACTCCACCGGAGAAACAGCCAGGACAGGCACATGGGGACAGGCACATGGGGCTCTGCCCCTTGGCCAGCTGGCTCCGTGGGGACACAGAAATCGGCCTCAGGAGTGGTGACCTGCCCTAGCAAAAACCGCAAGCAAGCAGTGAGGAGGGAACACTACGGAATGCAAGAGGAAACGCACGGGGCTGGAGGAACGGCCGACCCAGCAGCCACAGAACCAGCCCACAGCCACAGCTTCCACCCACACAGGCCACTAGGGTCCCGAGACAGCAGCTCTGGGAAGTGGCTAGGGAGGCTGGATGCGGGAGAGGAGGCTGCTGCTGGCGGAACCTGACCGGTGTTTCACAGAACAAGTGTGGCCAGATCCAGCCTGTTTCCAAGAAGGGCGGACACGAGTACAGACTCAGAAGCCGTAGCCCCAGCAGGCCCAGAGAAGCTACAGCGGCTGCAGAGAGAAGCAGAGATGTGTCGCCAGCCTGCAGGCAGCAGGAGGCGACCCTGCTGTGGTCACTGCACAAGGTGCTAACTCGTGAGGTGGTTCAGACGCCTTGGGTGCATTTGCAGTCCGGCTTAAGGTCCTGAACCAGCCCTCGGGCGCCGAGGAAAGGGGGCTGCACAGGCTGGGAAACGCTGAGAAGGTGATTGTCAACATTTGGCCTGGACGTCACGGAGGCTTCTGGACGGGAGGGCAGAGCCCATCCTGGGACCACATCTGGGGCCTCATTAGGGAGCTGCCTGCCAGCCAAGGCCAGCTCTGCCCCGTTCCTGCCCGAGGCCACATGTCGGAGGCTGCGGGGCCACTGCAGACAGCCAGCAGCCCCTTCATCTGCATAGGGCTTTTGCTGCAGGTCCTGTCTCTGCCACTCTGCATTTGGCAGGACAGGGCTGAGGGTCAGCGGGCAGCTTGGGTTCGATGTGCAGGCTCCCTCCATGAGGAGACTCTGTTGGGCCCAACATGGGCAGAAGCCATGCCGATGCCCTGACACTGAGCTAAGCCGGGGAGGGGAAGTCACTCTGGGCTGTCTCCTTTGGGAAGAGCTGAACGTATTTTCTACGAGGGAGGAAGGATAGAAAAGCCTCCTGGGACCAGAGGGATCATCTCCAGCAGAACTGTCTGTGACTTCCACACATCGGAGGCTTGGCTCCCTGCACCCACTTCCCAGCTGACGTGCAGTCCCGCGTGGCCATGCGGCTGAGCTTCAGGCAGGCTGTGCCTGCCCAGCTCGGCCTAGAGAGGACTGTGGAGGTGGCCGGAGCACAGGGATTCAGCCTCCTTAGAGCATACAAGACGTTAGCTCTCGCTGAGTGTTTTCCCCGGAGAATGTCGTTACCAGATCCCAGCCCTTGCATCTCTGAGGGACAGCAGGAAGGGGCCATAGCCTCGCTGCACCGGGTGGCCCTGTCAAGGCGTAGCTTTGGGCTGTTCCTCCTGAGATGGAATCCTCCTCGCTCTGGTTGAGGGGCTTGCAGGGTGAGGAATCACCGCACCTGCCCTGTAAGAGTTGCGTGCAAGTTAAATGGGGTGAATCCCTGAGGGGCCTGCCGCTCTGTGGATCCAGAGTTGATTGAACCCAAGCTTTGGAGAGCCGATGGTTCCTGCTGTGGGGTGCAGCATGCACATCCACACACCAGCATGAACACAGACACATGGACACACACATACACACTGGGGAGTGTCGGCCCTGCCCAACGGTGACACATGTGCTCACACCCCGTTGCTGGAGCCTCCAGGACCCTGCTCCGGAAGCCAGTCATGACAGGTGAGTGTGAGGGCACAGGGTCGGGCTGCTGGGAGTCCCTGGACGTGTCCCTCGGGGCCCTCTGGCAGGTCACGGCCAGGCCACTGGCCACTGCATCCAGGTCGACCACAGCTGTATCACCTGCGGGCTGTGATCTGGGCTCCCAATACCACCCATGTGTGAGGGAGGACAGATGGGGGGCTTGGTGGGGAGTCAGTGCAAGTGAACCCCTGGACAGCCCTGCACACAGCCAGCATTGGCCGTCACTGTTGTTAGCGGCGCTGAGCCAGGCACAGACTTTGGAGGGAAGCTCAGGCTGGTCCCCATGGCCCTGGCTTGGCCTGCGTCGTAGCCGGGTAAACCCGTGTGACGGACGCCATCACAGGCTTAGACGTGTGCTTTCTATATGGGCCTGACGAGACTCAAGGAAAACACGTAAGCTCGGACCTTTGCAGCCTTTCCTGGCCCTTTCTTGAGGCCGAGGGGCCTGTCCTCAGGGGGTTTCCTGAACAGAGGTCTCTGTGAAATGTCCACAGGGAGAGGCAGAAGCGGCCATGCCCCCTCTTGCTGAGCTGCTTTTTTTTTAGCTGAGTGGTCCAGCAACCCATTGGGTCTATGTCCCTGAGTGTCCAAAGCCTGGGACATCCCCAGGTGCACTTGGGAGCCACAGGTGGCCAGACTGCAGGAGGAAACTCCGAGGGCCACCATGATCCCTTCGCCCTCCTTCCTTCCCCAGAGGCACCAAGAGGGCAGGCAGCTGCAGCCCCAGCCTCAGCGCCAGCCCCAGCCCCAGCCCCAGCCCCAGCCCCAGGGCGGCTCCCAAGGTCCTAGCAGGAAGCTGCCCTGGTATCTGATTCCTGAGAGAGGAGAGGCCATGGAGCTGCGACACACTTAAGAGACAAAAAAAGTACCTTTCCTTGATTTTCTTACTCTTGACCCGGGCTGCTCGTCAGGGCTGGGAAGTGCGGAGGCATCAGCTACCGTGGTCATCCCATGTGGGACTCAGTATCACAGTGTCGCCCCTCACACCCGGGACCAGCTGAGTGGGCGCCCATCCTCGGGGCTGGTCTGCCAGCCGTCCTTCCTTCTGCGCACACAGTGGGCATCTACTGCCTGCCTGGCACCATGCTTAGAGCTGGAGTGAGCCACAAAGAAACCTGCTGTTGAAGGTGCCAGCCCAGCGGGACTGCCGTGATCATGAATGTTTGGATGTGTCCTCCAGACCCCCGGGGCTGCCGTGATCATGGGGCATGCGGATGTGTCCTCCAGACCCCGCGGGGCTGCCGTGATCATGGGACGTGCGGATGTGTCTTCCAGACCCTGTGGGGCTGCCTTGATCACGGGTGTGTGGATGTGTCTTCTACACACTGCTTTCAGTGTTTTGGGTGGACCCCCAGAAGTTGAATTGTGGATCCTCTAGTGATTCTATGTTTACTTGTTTGAGTTTTACGTTCCTGCTATCAGCGCTCCAGGGTCCCAGGTTCCCCATGCTCTCCACGATGCTTGTTATTTTATGTGTTTTGTGTTTATAGCAGCCGTCCCGGTGGGTGAAGTGAGCGTCGCTTCGTGGCTTATCAGTTGTGTGTGTCTTCTCTGGAGAAATGTTGATTTGAGTCCTTGGCCCATTTTTGAATCAGGTTTGGTTTTTGTGTTTTCGGACTTCTCTATAGATTGTGGATGTTAACCCCTTAGAAGATGCATGATTTGTGAGTATTTCCCCAGTTCCGTGCGCTGCCGTTTTACCCTTGGTGACTTTTGATGGACAAAACGCTTTCACTTCCACGTGGTCCCGTTGTCTGCGTCTTCTGCTGTCTCCTGGGCCTTCGGTGTCGCCTCCAAGAGGTCACTGACAGATCCAGCATCAGGACAGTTTGCCTGTGTTTCCCTCTGAGAGGGTTACAGTTTTGGTCTCATGTTTGAGTCTTTGATGTATTTCACATTAATTTTTTGTCAGCTGTGAGGTGGGGTCCAGTTTCATTCCTTTGCTTGTGGGAGTCCTGTTTCCCAGCACCATCGTTGAAACAGCTCTTTTGCTGTCGAGGGGTCCTGGCACCCGCGCTAAAGCGCCTTCAACCTAGAGTGTGAGGGTTTATTTCTGAGTCCTCACCTCCGCTCCGTGGGTCTGTACTCCGTCTTCATGCCAGGACCAGGATACTTTCATCACTGTGGCTTTGCAGTAAAATTTTAAATCAGGAAACATGAGTCCTCCACCTTCGTTCTTTCAGGATTGTTTGCGGTATTCAGGGTCCCTTGAGATTCCTTACGAATTTTAGGGAGGGGGTTTTCTGTTTCTCTGGGAAACATCCTTGAGATTTTTTCAGGAATATATATTGCTGTGAGGGCTTTAAAACTTCCCTTTGTGGTGCCTTTGGGACCGTTTTTCTTCTCCACAGTATGTTTTTGAGATTCACCCATTGCTGCTGCAAGCCTCGTTCAATGCAGCATTATACTGCATCATACAAGTGCATCACCATCCACTTCCCCATGGACGGACGTGTTCGTTTTCTGATGTAGCAACGCTGCAATGCCCACTTCCCCATGGAGGGACGTGTTCGTTTTCTGTTGTAGCAAAGCTGCAATGCACGTTTTTAGCTGTGTCTCCTTGTGCTTGAACGTGAGAGGTTTTCTAAGGCATAAACCTCAGAACAGAATTGCTAGGCCATAGGGTGCAGCAGCCTCCATCTGTCATGGGTGGCACCACGCTGGCTCCCCATGGGTCGTACGTTTCGCAGGCCACCAGCAACGTCCAAGAGCTGCCTCCCTTGATGTGTCCCAGTGTCTTTGTCTTGGCACTGCTGATGTTTACGGCTAAATGGCTCTTTGCTCAGGGTTGTCCTGTGTGCCGTGGGGCGTCCTGCATGCCATGGGTTATCCTGTGCACTGTGGGACGTCCTGCATGCCGTGGGTCATCCTGTGTGCCGTGGGGCATCCTGTATGCTGTGGGTTGTTGAGCAGCATCCGTGGTCTCCACCCACAGATGACAATGACACCCCCAGCTGTGAAACCAGAAATTACTCCACAATTGCTAAGTGTCCCCCAGGGCAAAATCACCCACTGGAGTGACGTGTTGTCGACCACCGTATCTGGATTTTTGTCCATTTCACGAGTCTGAATGTACGTGTCTCTGAGCGCCGGTGGGGCTGAACCTGTCCTGTGGCTTTTGGCCATTCATGCTTCTTCCTGTTTGTGAATTTTGTGTTCATAACGTCTGCCCCTTCCTTTGGGTTTTTCATTTTATTGTTATTATTTGGATACTTCTTAAGTATTCTGGATTCTTGCCTTTTATTCTATTCTAGCAGTCAGTGTCCTCAAAACAATGTTCATAAACGTGTGCTCATAAAGATGAAACATAGAAAACACTGAATTTTTAAACTCCATACATTTTTTAAAAGATGGGCTTTCAGAACGCTTGGTCTATTTGACCTTTCACTTTCTTTTAGCCTTAACAAGAAGAGACATTTTTAAACATTTCTCATAGCGTTGGCATTCATTATTTTCTGACTGCTAATTAGAAATTGTCAGCAAGACTGGATGAAATCAATAACAGTTTTGAGAAAAGCTATCTCAAAAGCAGATGTTATCAAGATAAACACAACACATAGTAGAAAAATAAGACTCCGGACAAGTCACTGCAGCACCAAAATTTGAGACTGAGGAAAACTCTCAGCCTCGCTTGTTCATTTATCCTGCAAAGGTTTCCCCTCCTGAGCACAGAGGTTTCGGTGGGACTCGCAGCCCTGCCAGATGCCTCCAGGCAGAGGGAGCCGAGCCTGTATCCTGGTGAAGAGACACCCAGTCTGAGTCTCTTCCGGCTGTGGGGCTGTGGGAGTTCAGAGCACAGAGGACATCTGACCCAGCCCAGGGAAGGACAGGGAGCATCTTTGGGAAAAGAGGAGGGTTCAATTCCAGAGGGGAGCACGGAGCTTTAAATCTTCCTCTAGAAACAAGTGTAGCATTGACTGAGCAAAGGCAGGGGTGGGGAATGGGGGCAGCCAGGCACCTGCAAACCTTCACATCACCCTGCAAGGTCATCATAGAAAATTAGTCAGTGCCTGTAAAAATGGCAGTTCTCGGGAAGATGAGAACATTCTGGAGATGATGCTGGACATCTGCACCGTGTGAAGCATGCAGTGCCACTGAACAGCACACTGAAAAGTGAGTCGGGTGGTAAATTTTATGTTGTGTATATTTTACCATGGTGGAAAAAAAAAAAAAAAAACTCCCTTGCATTGCCCCATTACCTGGCAGTGTCTCTTGTGGGAGGTGAGACCAAAATTCGCAGGATACAGCCAGGCCTCAAGGCTTCCTCCCCAACCTGGCCACCGCTTCCTGGAGCAGACACTGGACTGTTAAGGCCCCTCCACTTCCCGCTCAGGTCACAGACCACGGGGCACAGCCCCACCATCCCACCTGCCCAGGAGGCCGCCCGCATGACCAGGCTGCCACCTCCCCACATACTTCCTTCTGAGCAGCCTCCTCGTCCACCTGGCAGCTGAGTGACCTCCTAACACTTTCACACTCACAGACGGGAAGCAGGGGCTCAGGGGCAGTCACCCCAGTGTGTGGGGGTCACCATGGCAGTAAACACAGCAGAGGACAGTGCAGGCCACCCCTTCTCCCCTCAGAGCCAGGCTTCAGGCCACATCCAGCATGGCAGGGTGTGAGTCAGCTCTGTGTGGGTGCTCACGGGAGGGTGTGAGTAGGTTTGTGTAGGTGCTCACAGGAGGGCATGAGTCAGCTCTGTGTCCCTGTGGGTGCTCAAGGGAGGGTGTGAGTCAGCTCTGTGTGGGTGCTCACGGGAGGGTGTGAGTCAGCCCTGTCCGTGTGGGTGCTCACGGGAGGGTGTGAGTCAGCCGTGTCCCTGTGGATGCTCACGGGAGGGTGTGAGTCACCTCTGTGTGTCTGTGTGCTCACAGGAAGGTGTGAGTCAGCTCTGTCCGTGTGGGTGCTCACGGGAGGGTGTGAGTCAGCTCTGCCTCATCTGTTTGGTCATTTGTGTGTTCCGCCTGTATCCTGGGATAGCATGTCTGAATTTTTGTGGCATTAGCGTTGCTAAGAAGAGGGGTGCCTGGTGGGGCCACATGATCATGTGTGCTTAGTTTGGCATGTGTGGTCGTTACGTGACTTCACTCAGAGAAGGGAGCTTGTCACTAAGGGTTTCCACTGTGAGACCCACCTTTGAACTGTGTTCTGGCCTGGCCTCCAGCCTCCTGGCTGGAACGGGAGGAACTTGGGTGGGACTGGGACCATCACACCCTCAGGACTGATCCTCAGCTATCCCTTGGGGCCGCGACTGCTGATTTTTTTGGAGGTGTGTCGTGTTGTGTGTGATGCAGGCAGTGGCCTGAGTCCCACTGTCTGGGTTTCCACGGCCCCAGGAGCCCTTCTGAGCAGAGGATGTTGCTGGATTCAAGCTGGCCCTTCCCTCTCATCTCCTTCAGTCTTTGTGTCGACATTGAGCTGGAGGATCCTGGGACCACGAGGCTGGTGAAGGGAAGGTTTGTGGGAGGACACACAAGAGGGGGGCAGAGAGAGGGCATGTCTGCCTCAGCACTGGGGGAGCCAGGAAGCATTCATGAAACTTTCTGAAGGTGAAGCAGGAAGGATTTTCACCCCAAGGCTGTAGCGTCAGCAACTGGGAGAGGGTGTGGGTGGGGATGAGGAGAAGGCCTCCAGGGCATAGCTCCTGTCTCACTGTCTCATCATCCTCCTTTGGCTTTACTTTGCGTTGCGTGGCCGCGTCCTGAGGCCAACCTTGCCAAGTTAAGAAAGGCAGCCCGGAGCCTTGGTCACTCCAGGAGTTCCAGCAGACACCACGGGGGCGTCTCAGGTCCCACACCCCTCCCGGCCCCTGTGGTTACCCCCATGGGCATGGCCAGGTTCGCCAGCTGCCTGGGGCCTGGGGAGCAGCCACATGCCCTGTGCAGGGAGTGGCCGCCAGGGAAGGCGCAGGCGGAGGCCCTGCTCTCCGTCACCAAGGTCCTGTTTATGAGATCATCACCCTCAAGAGGCCAAAAGTTAGGACCAAACTTGAAGAGAAACTCCTCATCAAGTGGAATTTTCACAGCAGACAGCTGGGACCAGCCCTACCCACAGCCAACCCTGAGCTGACACAGGGACCCTGGCCAGGCTTCCACCCCCTCTGCCTGCCTGGGGCCCTGGCTGGCCTGCAGATAACATCACGACATTTCCACACACAGTCCTTCCAGAGCCTCATCATGAACCGTCTAGAAAGACCTCAAGGCTCCTCCTTGCTTCCTCGGGGCACCTGCTCTCCTTCCTCTGGGTCTTGGGCGGGCACAGAGGGGCCATCCAGATGAGATGGAAGGGAGTGGCCGCTGGCTTCTCAGTCCCCAGGAAGGCTCCCTGGGCAGCCCCTTGTGCTGGGTGTGTCCTGCACTGTGGTCTCAGCATGTTCCAGGCCCCACCCCCACCCCGGCCCCTGTGTTCCCTTCTGGGCTTCCCCTTTCCGAGGGGACTAGGAAGGCGGCTGCGATCTGACTGGTCCTCGCTCTCCTCTTCCTGGGCTCCCCAGGCTGTCAGATCCTCACTGTCTCTGCTGTGACCACACGATTGGACAGAGGCTTCTAGCAGGAAAAGGCAGAGCCCAGGGGCCAGCAACCCCCTGCTAATGTCAGGCCAAGAGGAGTCCGTGGGGTGAGCTCCAGCCCTGTGGCCTTGCTGCCGGGTTCAGATGCGCAGGGAGGAGGCACGGGCCTGTGAAGGCCAGTGAAACGGGCAGGACAGGTGCTTGGCCTGCAGCTGGAGAGCCATCTTCCCACTCCCGCTCCCTGGGCGTGGGGCTCTGGGAAGGCACTGACACTTTGTAAAACTTGCCTGGTGTGGAAAACGATGGCGGTCCTGCGCCCTACCTTAGAAGGCTGTGCTGAGAGTCAGAGACATAACGCAGGCGCGAAGGTCTGACCTCTGGAAGAGGTGCAGTGAATGTTTGTTGATGACAGCATGTGAAGTCGGGGTTCTCAGTGAGGTGCAGACACCAAGGCAGTCTTCTCCTGTGCAGAGATGGGAGAGAAGCAGCTGCCATGCATTCAGGCACTTCAACTGTGGGGCCCTGGGGTGCTTTCACACCTCTTTTTAATCCTGTGGGGTAAGTGTTCTTATCTCTAGCTTCCAGGAGAGACGTCTGAAGCTCAGGAGCCTGGGCCAGAGCCGCAGGCCATACAACTCAGCAGCGGGTGCCTGTGAGCTCAGACCTGGCTCTGCCGCTGTCTGTCTTCTCAATAACCATGACCTCGACTGATGCAGGTGTCCAGTGATACCCATCCCGCTGGAGCTCGGAGCACGGAGGCCTGGCCCTCCGAGGAGACAGAATGGCACGTCGGGCACCACGAGTGCTGGGTGAGTGCCAGGCTGAGCTGTGCTTTCCTCCTCTGTGGCACAGCCGGGGTCAGGATTCCAGAAGGTCCCAGCTGGCCCTGAAAGGTACCTTGCTCTTGGCGAGAATGGGCAGGTCCCAACTGCTGGCAGTTCCTTAGGTCTCCGTGTACAGCTTATAAGATCAAGAGACCAAAAACTCCGTAAGTCAGCAAGTATAAAACAACAGAAAATCTTCACTCAGCAACCAGAGACAGGACAGGAGTCCAAGGGGTCAGGATGAGGCTGGCATTGTGATGAGAGGCGGATCCCAGCAGGATACCCTCTCGGCAGGCCATTAACCACAGTTCTGTATTTAGGAGGACCTTGACAAGGTCACTCGTAATAAAGTTACTCCTGGTGGAGCGTTACTTCTCGCAGGGAACGGCCTCTCTGCAGGCAGCACATCTGCTCTCGGCTTGTGTCCCCGGGAGCTCTGTCCCGCGCTCACATCTGTACCTGCAGCAGGTATGCTAGGCACTGTGTTATGCTGACTTCATGTGCGTTTCTTCATCTAAGAACCTGCTCGGAACGACCCCCTCAGTCCCTGCAGACCCAGCAGAGGCTGAGACTTGGCTCAGGAGGCAAGTAGGGTCTTTAGAGCAGCGCCCCGGTCAAGCTGCGAGTGCCTGGGTCAATATTTGGCTCTCTGAGTAGAATTGTCGGAGAATAGGATTTTCTCAAGCATCACGATTTCCCAGTAGACCCAGGCCTGACCCCCAGCAATTGGTACGTCAAACTCTACAGACAATTCTGTGCAGTCTATTTTCACTCTTCTTTAAAACAACCACAAAATATGCATGTTTCCTTTCCCTGAGAAAATGGCAAAGAAAACTCAGCACAGAAGGCCAAGGAGGGTGTATGGAAATGATTCACATGTTTGAAAGATTTATATGTATAGAAGAAAGCTGTGAAGTGTGAAGTACATTTTCTATTGTAGAATGGATGAAAATGAAATAAAAATAATATCCTTTGCTAGGCAGAATAAATAACTTCTTTTTAAAAAAAAAAACAATTTTATGGGATAAAAAAAATCTGGACCAGTTTCTTAAGTGCGATTTCTGCCACCAACCTTTGAAGAATCACGTCGTCTTAGCCCAAGGTGAAAACTGTGTTGGGTAACAGAGAAAATAACCGTGCTCCCCGAATACATCCCGAGGCGAAGGGGACACAGGCCAAGGACTGAATACTTTAGAGACAGTCCCACAGCTGTGCATGGCTCAGAATCTGAGTTAAGCATACTTGCTGCAGTGAGACGACATTTCTGTCTGAAGATGTGTGAGTTCCGTCCTTTGTTTAATTTTTAATGTCTTATTAAGATATAATTCACTTACTGTAAAATTCACTTTAAGTGTGAAATTCAACAGCTTTTAGTGTGTTCAGAATATTACAAGCATCACCACAATGAATATGAGAACACCCTTATTACTCCCAAAAGACACCCCATGCTCTTTAAACCTCACCACACACCCATACCCAGTTTTCTCAGCCCCAGCAACCCCTAATCTACTCTCCGTCTCTATAGATTTGTCCACTACCCTGGGCGTGTCCTGTAGACAGGCCACGACTCTACATGGCCTTCCGTGTGGGCTTCTTTCACTCAGCATCGTGATTTCGGAGCTTATTCCCGCTGCAGCATGAATCATGTCTTTCCTATGTGTGGCTAATATTCCATTGTTTGAATAGACCATGCTTTATTTATCCATTCATTGGATGACAGGCATTTGGGTTGTCTCTACTTCTGGGTTATTGTGAGTGACTCTGATATGGTTTGGATTTGTGTACCCACCCAAATCTCATGTAGACTTGTAATCGTCAGTGTGGGAGGAGGGGCCTGCTGAGAAGTGACCAGGTCACAAGGGTGGATATTGTCCCTGGTTGTTTTGTGACAGTGAGTGAGTTCTCATGAAACCTGATTGTTTGAAAGTGTGTTGCACCCCTCTCCTTTCGTCCTCCTGCTTCAGCCATGCAGGACGTGCCAGCTTCCCCTCCACCTTCTGCTGTGACTGTGAGTTTCCTGAGGCCTCCCCAGCCATATTTCCTGTCCAGCCTGCAGAGCCATGAGCCAACTAAACATCTTTTCTTTATAAATTACCCAGTTTCAGGTAGTTCTTTATAGCAGTGCAAGAATGGACTAACACAGACTCTGTTGTGAGCAATCACATACAAGCTTCTGTGTAGATGTGTTTCTGTTTCTCTTGGGTCTGTGCTTAGGAGTGGAGGGTCATGTGGTGACTCCGAGTTCACCTTTTTGGAGAATTGCTGGACTGTTTTTCCATATGGTTGCAGCATCTCACATCCTCATCAGCAGTGTATGCGTTTCCTTGGTTCATTGCCTCAATGGTTCTGATACCTCCACATCCTCAGCAGTGTCGACATCACCTATCTTTTCCGTCTAGCCATCCTCACAGGTTTGAGGTGATATCTCATTGTGGTTTCAATTTACATTTCCTTGGTGGATAATCAAGTTGAACATCTTTACGTGTGCTCATTGGCCATTTGCATGACTTCTTTAGAACCATTTCTATTCAGATCCTTCACTACTGTGTAGTTGGGTTTTTTATGACTGAGTTGTAAGAATTATTTATTTATTTTGGACATAAGCCCCTCATTAGATTTGATACGTGATTTGTAAATATTTTCTCTCATTCTGTATGTTGTCGTCTTACTTTATTGATGGTATCATTTGAAACAAAAAAAGTTTTTAAATTTAATGTAGTCCAATTTATCTACTTTTTTCCTTCATTACTAGTGCTTTTGGTTCATATCTAAGAAACCAACATCTGATCCAAAGTCATGAAGACTTACACCTGTGTTTTCTTCGAACAGTTTTATAGTTTTATAGTTTCGGTTCTGACACTAAGGTCTGTGGTCCATTTTGAGTTAGTCTTTGTAGTATAAGAAAGGGGTTCAACTTCATATTTTTACATGAAGTCCACTTGTTCCAGCATCATTTATTTAAATGACTGTTCTTTACACACACAAAATGGTAATTCCGTGAGGTGATAGATATGCTAATTAGCTTTATTGTGGGTAGTTATTTCACAAAGAATACATCTAAATGCATACAATTTTTATCATTGACACCCCAATATACCTGGAAAAAAATTTTAATTAAAAAAATAGACTATTCTTTCTCTTTTGAGTTGTCATAGGATCCTTGTTGAAATCAATTGACCATGAACATAAGCATCAGGCTGAGGAAGTTTCCTTCTACTTCTAGTTTGCTGAGCATCCTTTTAGTGTGAAAGAGTGTTGAGTTTCCTTAAATTTTTTTCCTGCATCTATTGAGAAGCCACACGGTTTTTGTACTTGATTCATATGGTGCTATCTATTACATTGGTTGTTGCTAAACCAACCTTGAATTCCTAGGGTAAATTCCACTTACTCATGATGTGTAATCCCTTTTATGCATTGTTTTAAGTTGTTTGTTAGTGTTTGGTTGAGGATTTTTGTGTCTATATTCATAAGGAACGTTAGTCTGTAGTTTTCTTTCTATGTATTTGCCTGTTTTATCTCTGGGTCATACATAGAATGAGTTGAGAAGTGTTAACTCCTTTTGTATTTCTTGGCAGGATTGGTAAAGGATTGGTATTGATGTTTCTTTTATTTATTTATCTATTTAATTTTTTTTTTGAGACAAGATCTCCTCTGTTGCCCAGGCTGGAGTACAGTGGCACAATCATGGCTCACTGCAGCCTTGACTTACTGGGCTCAAGCAATCCTCCCACTTCAGCATCCTGAGGAGCTGGGACCATAGGTGTGCATCACTACACCTGGCTATTTAAAAAAAAAATTGTTTTTATATAGAGACAGGGTCTCACTATGTTGCAGAGGCTGGTCTGAAATACGTGGGCTCTACTGGTCCTCCCACCTTAGCCTCCCAGAGTGCTGGGATTATAGGTGTGAGCCATTGTGCCTGCCCTTTTAAAATGATAGAATTTGCCAGTGAAGCTGTCTGGCCTGGGCTTTCAAGGATAGTCTGTTTGGACTGTGATATCAAAATATCTCAGACTGAGTACTTTTTAAATAGCAGAATTTATTGCTCACAGTTCTGGAGGCTGGACAGTCCAAGATCAGGGCACAACCAGATTTGGTATCTAGAAGAGCTTTGTTCTCTGCTTCATAGATACAGTGCCTGCTCACTGCATCCTCACATAGCAGAAGGGGAAGGCAGCTCTCGGGGGCCTCTTTTGTTAAAGTATTAATCCCATTCATTTTTGCAGAGCCCTCATGACCTAATCACTCTCCAAAGGCCCCACCTCCTAATACCATCACCTTGGTGAATGAGTTTCAATATGGAAATGGGGGGTGGATACAAACATTCAGACCATAGCAAGGAATTTATTTACTTATTTTTATTTTTCTGAGACAGAGTCTTGCTGTGTCACCCAGGATGAAGTACAGTGTCACAATCATAGGCGACTGTAATCTGAAACTCCTGGGCCCAGGCACTCCTCCTGCCACAGCCTCCCAAGTAGCTAGGACTACAGGTGCACGTGCCACCACGCTTCGTTAACTTTTTTTTTTTTTCATTTTTTGTAGAGATGGTGTCACTATGTTTCAGGCTGGTCTCAAACTCCTGGCCTCAAGTGATCATGCCTTGGCCTCCCAAAGTGTTGGGATTACAGGCATGAGCCACCACACTCAGCTGCAAGGAAGTTTTAACATTATTAATCTCTATTTGTTTTAGATCTATTTCCTTTTAAGTTGGTTTGGGTACTTTGTGTTTTTCTAGGAATTGTGTTTAACTTTGTTGGCACATAATCGTTGATGTTATTCACTTATAATTCTTTTTTATTTTTGTAAGGTTATTATTTTTACAAGATGTCCTCCCTTCCATTTCTAATTTTGGTAGTTTAGTCCCTCTCTTTTTTTCATAGTGTTTCTAAGGTATTGTCATTTTGCCAACCTTTTCAAAAAACTAACCATTGATCTTGTTAATTTCTCTATTGTTTTTCTATTCTCTATGTCAGTTATTTCTGTTCTAATCTTGATTATTTCCTTTCTTCTGCTGATTTTAAGTTTAGTTTGCTCTTCTCTATCTAGTTTCTCTTTTGAATTATTTATTTTTAAAATTTATTAACATACAGTTGAGAAATAAAAATTATATATATTTACTGCGTGTTTTTTGGTATATGTATACATTATTAAATGGTTATATCAAGCTAATTAACATCACCATCACATTACATACTTATCTTTTGTTGTGAGAAATTTTTCTAGATTCTTAAGGTAGAAAAGTTATTGATTTGAGAACTTCTTTTTTAATATAAGCATGTATAGCTATGATTTTTCCTATGGGTACTGCTTTAGCAGCATTCTATAAATATTGGCATGTTGTGCTTTTATTTTCATCCTTCTCGAGGTTTTTTCTGATTTCCCTTGTAATTTCTTCTTTCATCCTTTGGTTATTTAGGAGTGTATTGTTTAATTTTCACATTTGTGAACTTCCCCGGTTTCTTCCTATTACTGGTTTCTAATTTAAGTCCATTGTGCTTAGACAACATACTTTATGATTTCAATCATATTTAAAGGTATTCAAGTTTATTTTATGATATATGTACCATATTGTCAATTATGGAGAATGTTTTATGTGTACTTGAGAAGAATAAGTATTCTGCTGTTTTTGGTGAAGTGTTCTGTAGATGCTGGTTAAATCTAAGTTTAAAATATTATTTATGTTTTTATTTTCTTTTGGATCTTCTGCTTATTTGTTCTATAAATAATTAAAAGTGGGGTATTGAAGTCTGTAAATACCATTGTTAAATTGTCCACTTCTCCCTTCAATTTCACCAGTTTGCTTCATGCATTTGGGGAACCACTGTTAGGTGCATACATGTTTATAATTGTTATATTGTCCAGATGAATTGACCTTTTCATCATTATAAAATGTTGATCTTTAGTAACATTTTCTGCTTTAAAGTCCACTTTTTCTGATGTTAGTTAGTCTCTCCAGCTCTGTCATGGTTGCTGTTTGCATGGCATATGCTTTTCTGTCCTTTAACTTTCAACTCATTTATATTTTTAAAAGCTACACTGGATTTTCAACAGAATCTAAGTAATTTTTCTATAGGAAGTCAGTGTACATTGTAGATGCTATACATACACACACACACACACACACACACACTGACACAGAAACACACACTTGATAAGTAGGTTTCTTGTTTTCCTTTATTCAGTGTAATAATCTCTGCCTTTTGATTGACTTGTTGAATTGATTCACATTTAATATTATTTTTATTGATTATTTTACTGGGTTTATAGCTACCATTATGCTTTTTGTTTTCTATATGTCTTTATTATTTCTCCATTTTCTTGTACTGCTTTTTGGTATTAAGTGTGTAGGGCATGTTGGGAGCCAGATGTAGGGCTGAGGTGCCCCACAGGGTCATGGGGTGTGCCTTATGCTGTGCTGAGGGACAGGATCTGAGAAATAAAGAGACAGGACACAGAGGTACAAGGAAAACACAGCTGGGCTCAGGGGGCCACGCCACCTATAAGCGGAGTCAGGTGAGACCCTGAATGTCCAGAAGCATGAGTATTTATTGTGTATAGGTTAGGGGGCAGGGCAGTGAGTGAAATCATCTTTAAGGATAGTGATAGGGTCGTGAGCAATAAAACATGGGGTCCACTCCCATTAGGTCACCTAGGCCAGCAGGTGGACAGTGCGCAGCAAGGGGCCCATTCCCACAAAGGCAAGGGCCGTGTGCAGCAAGGGGTCCACCCCCATTAGGTCACCGAGGCTTGAAGGTGGGCTGTGCACAGTGAAGAGGGTTCAATACTTCTATCTATGGGAAAACTACTTCTAAGAATATTTATAGGAGGATGCTTTAAGTCACATAGCAGTGACAAAGCTGTCAAGGTTACTGCCACCTTCTGGCAGCTTCCAATGGGTTCTATGGGAAGATGCTTTTCAAGCAGCACAGTAGCAAGAGCTGATAAAGTTCACGGTCACCAAGGTGGATTGCCAGGCTGAGGGCAGCCCTCCACAAGAACTGGAGCACGGTCCTACAGCTCCTTTATCAGGAGGAGAGGCTCTCGCCCCAAGCCTGCCATACAGCGGGTATCTTTATGATACTGAACACTGCTGCCTGGGCCATGGATTCT
Organism: Cacajao melanocephalus; assembly: GCA_963573385.1. Lineage (NCBI taxonomy): Eukaryota > Metazoa > Chordata > Mammalia > Primates > Pitheciidae > Cacajao > Cacajao melanocephalus. The sequence continues at coordinate 106,775 of CAUYLG010019948.1, forward strand.
TGTCCTGGTGTAACTGTTTGTCCCTTAAATCATGCTCTGCACGGTGTTTGCTCTAGGCATTCCTCCAATTATAAGCTGCTTATTCCTTAATTCATGTTCTGTACTGTGTCCACTCTAGGCATTCCTCCGATTATGAACTAACATATAATTATAGGTATATATGTAGGGAAATATTCTTTAGGCACTCATACTATCAACTATTATATGATTATATAGAGAGGATCATATAAAAGGATGCTTCAAGCCCTATTTCTATAAACTAATATGTGATTATGTAAAGGATTATATAAAAGGAAATAGCTGAGTAGTAACACTACAGAGTGAGATATTCTTCAAGCCCTAACTGTGCCAGGGTTCTGCTTAGCTCTCATTCCTTGGTGCCTATATGGGGTGTTACCCACAAAGTGGATGTTTTATAATGTAACATTTTTTATTCCTTAAATGACTTTTTACTGTATTGTTTGAGTTATTTTCTTAGTGGTTGCTCTGGGGCTTATAATGTACATCTTAACATCAAATTTTATTTTACATTTATACTGGCCTAATACCAGTGACATACAGAGACATATTCCTGTGACATGAGTTCCATTTCATACACTTTATCCAACATAGTTTCATTCTGTAGAATTCTTTTTTGTGCTATTACTTAACATATTACCCGTATATATGTTACAAATCCAACAATATCTTGTTATAATTACTACTTTATATGATCTTAAGTCTTTTAAGGAAGTTGAAAGAAGAAAGGAAAGCAAGTATGTGTTTACAAAGTTGGTTATATGAACCTCCTTATTTACCATTTCTGATTCTCTTTTCTTCCCCCTGTGGATTCCGGTTGCTATCTGATGTCATTCCCTTACTCTAGTACAGCTTTGTTCTAAGCCACCTTCTTTGTGCTGCTATTTTCAAATAGATGACATTTCTGTAGGTTATAATACAAATAATATAATTATGTTAATATTCTTTTATGTAAGTGTTTTTAAAATAAGTTAAGAGAAGAAAGGAGAAGAAATATCCTGTGTTTTATAGTTGTCTGCAGAATAGCCTCGTGTGACGGGTCTCGGCAGGGGCCTCTCACGCACGATGCGTCTCTTGTCCTTGCTGCTCTCAAGGCTTTCTCTTTATTTGTCTTTCAACATTTTAACATGGGCTGGGAGCTGGGACACACAGGTGGCCAGAGCCCCAGACTGGGAGTTGGGTGAGTTGAGACCCTATTTTCTTGTCCGCATCTGCACAGAGGACAGCTCCTGTTTTCCTAAGATGGGCTTAGAGGGAGTGGAGAAGGCATTGAGGCTCAAATGCCACAGACTCTCACTATTCTTACCAAGGTTTAGTGGATTTTCCTGAATAAATATTTTTTTCATCTTGTATATGCCCTTAGGATAATTTCAGATACTTTAAATGATTTTTAAAACAATTTTCTCCAGTTAAATGATTGTCTTCTGGGGGGAGTCCACCACTCCCAAGGTGGTAGCTCTGTCCTCTACCTTTGAAAATTCCACCACTGATCTCCAGCTAGCTCAGGCGTTTGGGGGAACATGTCTCAGTTGGTCCCTCTCAGTCTGGGTACTGTAGTCCATGACACTGGTTTAAGCACAATTTTAATATAATATCCATTGTTCCAAGTGTGCTCTGTGTGTGATAATGCAGTTAGTCTCAACCACAGCCTGAGAGGAGGTTCCAGTCACATCCATTTCACAGCTGAGGCCTGGAGTACTTGATGATGCTACTGAAGGCCTCTGTGAGAGAGGAGGGTGGGAGAGGGAGGCTCTGTCGGTCAGTCAGTCAGCGCATACCGACTGAGCTTATGCCAGGCACCACTCTGGGCAGTGAGGACAAACCGAGCACCAAGCCTTTAGAGGGCAGTGAGGATGAACCAAGCACCGAGCACTGAGCACTCAGAGGGCAGTGAGGACGGACCGAGCACCAAGCACTGAGCACTCAGAGGGCAGTGAGGACGGACCGAGCACCGAGCACTGAGCACTCAGAGGGCAGTGAGGATGGACCGAGCACCGAGCACTGAGCACTCAGAGGGCAGTGAGGACGGACCGAGCACTGAGCATTCAGCATTCCCCAGCGGGGGTCAGATGAGGAGCAAAGGGATAAACACACAGGTGGTAGACGAGAGGGGGCGATCGGTGCTGAGAACAGTGAGGCACACATGGAGCCGTGAGCAGTGGGGATGCTCTGGGCGTGGTGGGAAAAGCCCTCTGAGGACGCATCCTCTGAGCTGCCCTGAGCTGCCAGGATCATCCTGGTTTAGAAAACACCTCCAGCATTTAGGGCTCTTCTCACTTTTTGTGGAAGCCCTTCATGAAGGCATCAGTGCCAGTTGGAATCGTGTGGTCCTCACCGCCTGCGCCCACGTGAACTCCTGCCTCCTTTCTTTCTGTTTCGTAGCCTGCAAAAGCGGAATCGTAGGAACTGTCATACAGTCATGGGTCGGCTGGGACAGAATCAAACTAGAACCAGAATTATTCCACTGGTCCTGGATCATTTCTCTCCATTGTGGGTATTTGCTTGCTCATATGGTCAATGTCTCCATCCCTCTCTCTCTGTCTGTCTGTGTCTCCCTCCCTCTCCCTCTCTGTCTTCCTCTGTCTCTGTCTCTGTCTCTGTCTCTCTCCCTCCCCCTCTGTCTCTGCCTCCTTCTCCCTCCGTGTCTTCCTCTCCTTCTGACTCCCTCTACCCCTGCTCTGTCCCTCTCTCTCCCTTTCTCTCTGTCTCTGTCTCCCTCCCTCCACCCCCCGTCTTCTTCTCCCTCTGCCTATGTCCTTCTCTCTCTCCCCTTCTCTGTCTCCCTCTCTCTTCTTCTCCCTCTCCCTCTGCTGCGGTCCCTCTCCCTCTCTCTCTCCCTCCCTTCTTCTCTCTGTTTCTGTCTTCGTCTCCCTCTGCCTCTGTCCTTCTCTCTCTCTCTCTCCCTCCCTCTGTCTCCCTTCATCTCCCTGTCTCTGTCCCCCTCTCTGTCTCTCTCTCTGTTCTGTCTCTGCCTTCCTCTCTCCCCTCACTCTGATTCTCTCTCCCTCTCTCTGTCTCTCCCTCTCTCTCCATCCCTGGCTTTATCTGCTTTCCCGCTCCAGGTCCCAGAGGAGTGTGTTGTGGCCCCCAGATATCCATTCCAAATTCCTGGGAGCAGTGCTCCGGCCGTACCTGTCTGGGTTTGTTGTCCAGCCCTGAACCTGCCCGCTGAGCCAGGAGAGCATGTCCCATCCTGGGGGTGCGGGGCTCTGTCAGCCTCACCCACCTGGCGGGAGCCTCTCTCAGGGCACGGCGGCTGCCCACAGCCAGCTGACAGGAACCTGCCTTCAGCAGCGGCCCCTGGACGCCCTCCCTCTTGCCCCCATGCTTGTCCTGGCGCACACGTGAAAATTCAGTGTTACAAAGATCTGTGCCCCAGACACCACTTGGACACAGAAACGGCGTGAGCCTGTGCGACTACACTTTTCAGGTCATGAAACTGCTTTAAGGTGTGCCCTTGAGTTTAATTTTTATAACTTATGAATAACTTAGCAGTACAGAGGAAAAAATGCCAGAAATACAGTGTTTTTAATGGACTTTCTGCTCCTGCACATTTCTGGGCATGATGTGAATTAAAGGCACAGGGCGCCCTGACGGGCTGACAATGTGTATGTGTCTTCTCCAGCAATTCGCAAACATCTGCACTTTCAAGAAAACAGCAATGGATGTCATCTGGAAAATCATAACTTGGTAATTAATTGTGATAATTTCCCTTGGTTCCCTGTACTGCATGAGGCCACGGCATATTCATTAAAAGAAAAAAAGAGAATATTGACAGAAACAGGGTTGTGCATTTGTAACGAGATGTTCTATCAGAAAATGAAGCGCAATTTTCTACTCTCCGTATGCTTTTACCACAGAGCTCATAACAATGGGAGTTTTCTCTGTCATTCCGCTCAGTTCCCATGAGAGTAAACCTCCAAGCCATAAGACTGCTGTCTTTCATGTCGAGACCAGACTGACGGCCTTTCCACGACAGTACATTAAGTTGACTCCAACGGCGAAGAGTCAAACACGCCTCCCCGGCCAGTCAGGGACAGTTCATAGCATTTGCCAAATAGCTGTCCTCAGCCAGAGCCGTCCACTCCGTAATCAGCACTGCCGTTTGCTGAGCCTGCCCTTTGCAGGAATGGCACCCGTGCGCCCAGGCTTCAGAGATGTCAGCCACCCCAGACACAACTGTGACCATTGCCTTTATCATTACCCTCATGCTTATGGCTGAGGAAAGGAGGGCTTAGGAGGACTAATCTTATGTCTTTATCCCTGCAATCAGCACACATCTGTGGATCAATAAACGTTGTATTAAAATGATGAATACAACTGATCTCCCCAGCCTGATTTTCCAGGAGTCCTAAGCAGGCCTAAGACTGAGAAAATAGGAGGAAAGAGAGAGAGGCCACCTTCATCGCTGTGATGCTGACTTGGGCAGTTCCAGGTCAAGAGGAACGATCTGCTTTCGACCTTGTTTGTGTGATAAGTAACTTCTTTTTTTTTGAAACGGAGTCTCTCTGTGTCACCAGGCTGGAGTGCAATGGCACGATCTTGATTCACTGGAACCTCCACCTCCCAGGTTCAAGTGATTCTCCTGCCTCAGCCTCCCAAGTAGCTGGGATTACAGGCGCCCACCACCACGCCGAGCTAATTTTTGTGTTTTTAGTAGAGATGGGGTTTCACCGTGTTGGCCAGGATGATCTCAATTTCTCAACCTTGTGATCCACCCGCGTCAGTCTCCCAAAGTGCTGGGATTACAGGCTTGAGCTACTGTGCCCGGCTGTGATGAGTAACTTTTTAAGCAATGGCCCAGGAACCCAAGACTTAGATACAGCGAGCTCTGCAAGGTCAGCAAGAGCCAAGATCTTCAGTGGCCGATGGGCACAGGGCTGCTGGGAGCATCGCCAGGTCTGCTCCAGGGTGGCTTGAATGCAGCAGTGCCCGAGTCCTGCCTGGCTGAGGTGAGCCCGCGGCTGCATCATGCACTGTCCCTCTCCTGATATGTGCAACCCTCAGACGGCAGCTCCTCGGTGTCAGCAGCTGAGGAACCTAATTGGCTGTGTGGGTTGTTCCCGTCTAACTTCCACCTGCCATGAAGGATGCTTTTTCAGATCAACCAATGTCCACACCTACCATTGTGTCAGGCACAGAGCCGGGCATCAACAACTGTAGGCTGAATAATGAGTGAAATGAAATGAATGGAAAAACACTGACTTGGCACTCCTTCATATTTTTTATTTAGTCCTATATGAGACACTAGAGGAAAATCAATCCTAGTCTTTATCCATGAAGAGCTTAGAATTTGGAAGGGATCATAGACACACTCACAGGACCAGTAGTGATCCTGACACGGTGCCACCGGTAACCTGGCGAATCTGTAATAATAAATACTGCGTTGCGTGGACAGTGCCTGTGTAGACAGATGCCAACGGGGTTATAACATTTGGAGTCAGATGAACCAAAAGTGCAAATGTTAACACAATTCCAGAACTGCGAGGGGTTTAATATCTGTAAAAGCATGGAACCGTACCCAGTGGTCTTCGCTTAATGGAGTCATATGTTGGTGTTCCTTTAGCATTTTCGAAAGGTCGGTCCCAAGCCTCAAAGCAAGAGAGTTTTCCAAGGATCTGACTTAAGGTTTCTCAGACTCCACCCTCCGTGGTTGAGAAGCTGTTTATAGGACAGAGGTGATAGCCAGGACTTCAGAGGCTGACAGAGGACGTGTCAGATCATTACAGAGGAATGTGAGATCTGGCCTATGGGCTTTCCAGAGCAAACAGCCTGTTGTTTACAGGTGATTCATGTGCAGAAATGCAGGAATTCTCAGACATTGACCGAGTCTCCCTGAAAGGTTTCCAGGGTTGTTTTTTCAAGGCTGTCCTTGTCGCCATCACTTGTCCACAGTGCCAGCGCTTTGTGGGGAATCCTGCTTGTGTCTTTGGGCAGATTCCAAAGGGAGGCGGCTTTTGCTACAGCCGCACCTGCCTCCCCCCATCACCACCTGCCTGTCACCTGGGAGTCAGGCCCACTGCCGTGGAGGTGGGGACAAACCGGTACCAAAGCTGCCCAGGAGCCAACCAGGGCCTGGGAGATCTCCCTCGTGATGCGCGGGCAGCAGGGGGACATTCCAGGGCTGACTCTTCTGGGCACCTGCTGAGACCTTGGGAAAGAAAGAGCCCCTGGTCCTGTTTTCGCTTATACAGGGAACGATGGTTGCTCTGAGTTCCTGGAAGTTACAGGAGAAACAGATACGGTGCTTGGCCTGTGGTCCAGAGCTTTAGGGTACTGGTCTTTCATTGCTGGCCATGAGACAGCGAGGCTTTGAAAGGAAGCTTGACAGAGCGTCCAACCCTGTGGGAATCTTCTCTTCTCAGCAAAAGAATGAATAAGTGAATTTGGTCATGGGGAAAATTACATGCTAGAGGCATCTTTATAACTACCATCTGTGTTTGTAGTGAAGCGCTCGATAAGTATTTGCTAAAAGAATGAATGCCCAATAAATCAACTCAATACAGCTCTTAAATTTTTCAAACCAATTTGAGACTTTATGCAACTTTTGAAGCTCTTTCACAGATAATGCAACAAAGGCAGGAAGAAATTAAGTCATACAGGAGCTTTGGAGAGCTTATTGACCAAATATTTTATGTGTTTTATTTATCAGTTTTGACTAGGATTTTATAATTTACTTATATAACTTTCCATATATTTTCCTTTTCTAATATATTTTCTAGATTGAGTCTCATAAATATTGAATTTTCATTTGAAAAAATTTGGATCTGTCTACATATATGAAATTCAACCCATTAGGCATTCTTATAATTTAAACAAATGTTCTCTCATAAGAAGAGTAGTACATTTAAGATGTGCCTTTGTCATAATTTCTAAACTCCCCCTAATGAAAATTCTCTTTCATGTTGGAATATTTTCCACTTCAAACGCATTTCATCCACACAATGAGGTTTGTAATTCATTCTTTAATATTTTTATTTTGCATATCGTATGTATATTATGCATGCATATGCACAAATACTGTATCAGTCTCCAGATTTTATTCTCTGGCATGTCATTTTAAATAAAAATTGGAAGTTAAATGAAAATAAATCTTTTTGCTTAGCTAAGTTAACATCAATAAAAAATACAACACATTTGCAAAGATTTTGTTCATCCATAGAAATGAGGCCCTGAACATTTTCAAATGTTGAAGCTTTTCAAGCCCTGCTCGTTACTGTGTCAGACACTTGATTCATGTCCAGGTACCTCACACCCTCAGGACTCGCCTGACCTTAAAAGCAGGCATTGCAGCAAGTTGCTCTGTGACTCTACATTGTAACTGTCTTTGAGCCCTTCGTTAGAACACGGAGCTTGGAAAAGACCAAATCTGGCTCCGCCACGCATGCTCCATCAGTGCCAGTACTTTGCTCTTCCTCTTCAAATCATAAGAAATTGAGTTAAAGGAGAAATAAAGAAAACCTATGTCTTTCACTTTGTGAGGAAATGCATTTGTGCTGCCGAGTATAGAGATGGAGGTAGAGAAAGATGGAGTGTGCTAGCTCTACTCAAGATGGGTCCGTTTCACGTGGGAAGGAATATGTTCTTTAACGACAGTCACAGGAGCCTCTGGCCAAGAGTTGACCCAGGAATTTAAAATCCTCAGCGCGTCATTTCCTTCCTTTGGTGCTCTGGTGCATTCAAAACCAGCCGTTGGGCTCCGTGGTACCCAAATCCCTCACTCTCACCACTACGGCTTGTTGTGAATGCAATTCATCCTTTCTTAAATTTGCTTGGAAATAGCCTCTTGCTCTGACATCCAGGCTGGAGTGCAGTTCTGTGAACAAAGCTCACTGCAGTCTTGACCTCCCAGGCTCAAACAATCCTCCTGCCTCAGCCTCCCTGAGTAGCTGGGAGTACAGGTGTGTGCCACCACGCCCAGCTAATTTTTGTATTTTTGTAGAGATGGGGTCTCCCGATGTTGCCCAGCTGGTGTCAAACTCCTAGACTCAACTGATCCCCTCCGCCTCAGCTTCCCAAAGCACTGGGATTACAGGCATGAGCCACTCCACCTGGCAGGATTTTCTATAATGAAATTTTCAGTGAGCACATAGCATCCTATGTTATCCATATGCAATAGTATTTATATAATTTTTTAACGTTTGCAATATTACCCTTTTTTGATCCTCTAAAAAAAAAATCTTATATTTTAAAACCTTAGTGGAAGATGCAATCTAGCCTGAAATCTTGATACTGGGTTTTAGATAGGGTCCTTCTCCTCAGTCAGACCTCACAAACTCCAGTGTGTCTGTGCCAGCCAGGGCAGGGATATGCCTTACTGCTGTGCGTGCTCCAGGGTACTCTATGCTGAAAATGGTGGGTCTCGGGAAGACGGTTTCAGAAAATCTGAGATTCTCCTCACAGGTTGTTTTGTGCTTGGGCCCTACTCATTAATTATCTGTGACCGTTTTAGAAGCATAATTCTGGTGGCAAACTGCATTGTAGAGTAAAGGATGTGTGGTAATTCATGATGTGATTTGCTCTCGTCTCCAGATAGTCACTCTTAGATTTGAGTTACATAAAAATAAATTCTGATAAAATAAAAAGCAGTTGAAACATAGTTGAGCTTGGCCCACAGAAAAGAAACAAGCAAAAAATATCATTTGTCTTCAAGGTTGATGTGACCCAAAAGACATCTATTTTCTCAAAGCTCACTTTGGGACACTTTCTCAATCTCTCAAAATAAGACTCATTTTCCCACGTCGTTCTGAACGAAACCACAATGCCTTCTGGAACCTTCATAATACCCAGGGCTTATAATGTGTGGTGTATAATGTCACATTGTTCCACGATGTCAGCATATTGGCTTCCTTTTAAAAATTCACTTGAAGATAAAATAAATGGAATTGATTTTCACAACAGTTCACTCCACTGGGCTCTGCACCATCAACATGAAAATCTAATTGCAATCGTTGAATATATACTTAATTGCAAGGTACTTTATTTTAGGGAGTGAAAGCCATGCTTAGCATTTATTCCACTGGGAAGAAAGAGATAAGTTACGGTGTTCTAGTAATTGGGTAATTTTTGGAGAAAGATTTTGCATTATTTTTCAAGCAATTTTCAAACAGATGCTGGTTCTACATAAGCAGAAACCATGCAGGAAATTCAGTAAATCAGACAACTTGTGTTGACAGGGAATGACCTCCTCCCTCACCATCTTTAGAAAAATGTGCCACTAAATATTCATTACATCCCATCAGATATCAAATCATAGTTACATTTCACAAGGTCCCCGGAGCCCCTTCCAGCTACTCAGTGACTCACAGGCCTAGGACATCGTGCAGCTATCTCGCCAGGAACTCACCAGACAGACCCTGCCTGAGTCCCACCAGCCCAGGACGCCGTTATTGATGAATGCAGCTTTACTGAAGCAGTCGAGCTGTTCACTGTGATGGGTTGCCATCGTCCTCGCAAGAGCCCCAGGGGGACACAGCACGGTCCCTCCTGACAGGGGAAGTCCCTGCTTGGAAGATGGCGAGGGTGCTTGTAGGGAATCAGTGGGGGCACCAGAGATGATGCCAGGGCTCCTTCCAATAAATCAGCCATCAGAATCAATCAGTTTTAGGTTTTCTATTTAGTCCCTCCCCTGAGACTTTCCCTCATCCATTCATTTTCATACCTGTAAGGGCAGGTGAAGAAGTTTAACCTTCACTCAAGACAATGGAATATGATTCAGGGCTAAAAAGAAAAGAGCTTTCAAGTTGTGAAAAGAGATGAAAGAACTTAAGTGCAGATTACTAAGTGAGAGAAGCCAGTCTGAAAAGGCTGCATGCTGTGTGATTCCAGTTACAGGACATTCTAGAAATGGCAGAACTATGGAGACAGGAAAAAGCTCAGTGGTTCCCAGGGCCAGTGGGGAGAGGGATGAAGCCATGGAGCACAGATGATTTTCACGGCAGTGAGACTCTGTGTGATACTGTGATAGTAGGTATAGGTGATTATACATTTATCTCAACTCACAAAATGTACAGCCACAGCAGTGTGTTGTGACCCTTCTAAATGATTGACTTTAGGTAATAATAATATACCAATATTGGTTCATGAATTGTGACAGGTGCACTGCTCTAATACAAGATATAAATAATGGGGAAAACTGGAGAGAGGAGGTATGAGGAAACACTGTACTTTCTGCTCAATTCTTCTACAATCTAAACTTCTCAAGTCTATTTTAAAATATCACATTCAAGATTATTGCACACATAAAACATGATCTCAATTACATGTAGAAATATTGGGAAAATACACCAAAATGTTAATGGCTACCTGTAATAATGGGTTATGAATACTTTGGTTTCTTCTTTATACTTTACTGAATTTTCTTATTTTTATGCAATGAAAATATGATTCTTTAATCATTAAAAAATGTTTCATATTGTTTTGTTTAAATAAGCCACACGATCTCACAACTATAACTGCACTTCAGGGAAAATAGAAGAGAATTTTGAAATAGTTATTGTTTCAGAAAATCTAGGGACCATATTTTCTGTTATTACACAGACCAAGGGACAGTCCCCAAGGGAACGACACTAAAATAAGAACAAATGTTGGACGATTTCATGTGTGTCTCTAGCTAGCTGAAGGCAGCAGAAGTTATATAAAAGTACTGGTGTACATTAAGACGAGGGTATGAGAAAGCACGTTGCAGTTGTTTAAACTCCACTGTGGCAGAATGAGACCCGACGGGAAATCAGAGATGAGGATGTACTTGACTCTTAAATTCCACTCCATACTGGAGTGTGTGTGTCAGGGATGGAGAGTGACGCCGGCATCCTCCCCGCCTGCTGGTCCATCTGTAATTTTGCTGATTCTCTATTCTGCATAGAGCAGTGTTCCATGCATTTTCTTTCTGTCAAAGAGCCAGAATTTTGGGAGGGTTAAATGGTTGGTTGGTGTTGTTTCATTGTTTTGGCTGGGTGGTGAGGGGTGTTAGGCAGAACTGTCTTTCATTTTTTGCTTTGGGGTTCATTATGTCCTTTGGTTTTAGCTCCTTCAGAAGGTGTGACCTCAGGGCAGAGAGCAGGTGCTATTCCACGCTTCCAAACACGGGAAATTTCATGGCTGTGACCTCCTGGTGATCATGCTGAGCAGAAGGCTCTGGTCTTCAGGAAGTTCAAGTCCAGAATGGCTTCAGGCAGCCACAGACTGTGTTAGGTGTAGTGGGCAATGGTGGGGACAAGAGAGGGCACAATCCACAGGTGGACATTCTGGGGCCATCGAGGTTGGGGAGGGCCAGCTGTTGGGGGCTATGCAGCACCCTAAGCCACAGAAGGAGGAGAGGCTTGGGGCTTCTTGGGGGAGGTGGAGGCAAATCTGGGGAGGTTGCAAGAAGGAGCCGTCTGGTGAATAAAGTTGCCTAGTTGTGCAGGTAACAGTCTCTCTGGGCCAGGCTCAGTGGCTCATACCTGTAATCCCAACACTTTGGGAGGCCAAGACAGAAGGATTGCTTGAGCCCAGGAGTTCAAGACCAGCCTGGGCAACATAGTGAGGCTTCATCTCTACAAAAAAGTTTTAAAAATTAACTGAGCATGGTGGTTTACACCTGTGGTCCCATGGTCCCAACTGCTCAGGAGGCTGAGACAGGAGGATCACTTGAGCCTGGGAGGTCAAGGCTGCAGTGCGCCATGATGGTGCCATTGCACTCTAGCCTGTGGGACAGAGCAAGACCCTGTCTCAAAAAAAAAAAAAAAAGAGTTTCTCTAGTGCTCTGGGGTAGAGGCTGTCTAGAGTAACTCCTCTCCTGGTATAAGATCTTTACAAACAAGCCTTTCCCTTATCACTGTCAGTTCCTTTACAAAAGAGAAAACTTGTACACTAATTTAGGCAGTTGTAGAGGCAAAGAGCATTCTTGTGTTGGCTCTCAATTTTTATGTTTTTTTTCACTGAAGCCTCCACTTCCCAGGATCAAGTGAGCCTCCCACCTCAGCCTCCTAAGTAGCTGGGACCACAAGCACATGCCACCACATCCAGCTCTGTTTCTTTTATTTTTCACTTTTTTCTAAAACCAGGGGATTCCCTATGTTGCCCAGGCTGGTCTCAAACTCCTGGGCTCAAGAAATCCTCTGGCCCCAGCCTCCCAAAGTTCTGGGATTATTGGCATGAGCCACTGTGCCAGGCTTTCATTTTCTTTTAGCTCAAACTAATCAATATGCAAATGTTGCATATTTTGGGGTGGCAAGTTCTGGACTCCTTCAAGTCAAAACAAATGAGGTTGGTCCTAATCCAGCTACTAAACCTGTATTTTGACATTGGACACGTAGCCTCAGCCCCTCACTGTCCATCTCCTCTTCTTTAAAGAGGAAATAATCATGCCAACTGCCAACCTTGCAGAGGTATGGAGAGGTTCAAGGCAAATGTCAGATGTGAGGAAGCAGCATTTGTGAATTTAATTCAATCAACATCTGTCTGGCATCTGTTATGAATGAAGTCATGTGCTGGGTACAGAGCAGAGCTCAGAGGTGACTCCGCTGTGACCTCGGGTCTGATGGCACTGCCATGATCACCTGTGTACAGATACAAACTGCTTTCTTCACTTCCAAACCAGAATATACAACGAAGACATTCTTGAACTCCTGAGTTCAAACTGAAGTCTTACAGAATGTAGAAGAAAATTCAGGGACATTTGTAAAATTGTCATCCAGGAAGGATTTAATCTCAGATAAAGATTATAACACACAGAAAGCCAAAAATAAAATATTTACACATCCTGAAAGATAGTGCTCATTTGTGATGCTTGATGGGAAGGATCCTTCAAGTGGATCCTTGAAATTGATGGATCGTTTCAGCTCAACTTTCTTTCCTCAAAAATGAATTACTAGAATTTCCACTCATGGGAAGATGAGGGAGATGTAATTTTCTCTATTCCTTATATTAAGCTCAGTTAAAACCCATACAGCATCTAGAAAGGAAACTAAAAAGATTGAAAGATGAGAAGAAAGCCGACTACCTGGGGACCCCAGAGTTGAGAAGTGACGCAGAGTGAGCCAGTCTGTGGCTGCCTGAAGCCATTCTGGACTTGAACTTCCTGAAGACCAGAGCCTTCTGCTCAGCGTGATCACCAGGAGGTCACAGCCATGAAAAAATAATGGGTTTTTTCCTGGTGTATCGCACACTTCGAGCTGAAGAAGCCAGGAACCTGCAACATAAGAGGTGCAGACAGTAACAGGCCCAAGGGAAGCTTGCTCACACCAGCCACAGGACCAGAAGGCAGAGAGCCTAGAGGGAGAAAGTGTTCAGGCAGAGAGAGCTGTGGCCACAGCTTCGCTCGCACCAATCTTACTTCCATCAGCAAAGGGCGTGGGAGCCTAGACGACTCCCCTCAAAGATCTGCAAGGAGGCAACAAAACCAACAAAGCTCTGCCCAGGCTGACAACAAAACCAAGAAAGAAGGCACTGATCAGCATCAGGAATGAGATGGGGCATCACTACAGACCCCACAGACATCCAGAGACATTGAGAGAACCACGAACAACTTTACGCACATAAATTTGACCACTTCTTCAAAATACACAAACTTCTGCAACTCACCCAATATGAAATAAACAATTCAACTATCCCTATATCTATTAAGGACATTAGATTTGTAATTTAAAAAGTCCTCAATTGATTTGCAGTAGCTTTGAGGGTCTCTTAAAAAAAAAAAAAAAAAAGAAGTCCTCAAAAGATAGCTCCAGGATCAGATGGTTTCATTCAAGAATTCTAACATATTTATGCAAGAATTAACACCAATTCTACAAAATCGCTCAGAAAACAGAAGGAATGCTTCCTGATTGGTTTTATGAAGCTGGTATTACCCTGATACAAAAATCAGGCAAAAAGACAGTACACAAAAAGAAAACCATGAACCAATACCCTCCATAAATACAGATACAGAAATTATTAACATAATATTAGAAAATAGAAGTCAGCAGTGTAAGACATAATTATCCTCCTATGGCCAAGTAAGGTTCATTCCAAGACCAACACACAAATTTCCATTGCATTTCTGTATACTAGGATGGCACACATTGATGCTGAAATTAAAGATGCAATACCATTTATAATTACTAAAAAGAAATGTGTGTGAATGTAACACATCCTTTCCAGGACTCGTGTGCTAAAAACTAGACAACACTGATGAAAGAAACCAAAATCTAAATAAATAGAGGCAGCTTGCATTGGAGTGGAAGACGCAATAAAGATATCTATTCTCCTCAAATTGATATGCAAGTTTAACAACATTCTTATTAAAGCCCCAATAATTAGCTGGGCATGGTGGCTTACACCTGTTATCCCAGGACTTTGGGAGGCTGAGGTGGGCAGATCACCTGAGAGTCAAGACCAGCCTGGCCAACATGGCAAAACCCCATCTGTATTAAAAATACAAACATTAGCTGGGCATGGTGGCGCACGTCTGTAATCATAGCTACTTGGGAGGCTGAGGCACGAGAATTGCTTGAACTGGGGAGGCAGAGGTTGCAGTGAGCCAAGATTGTGCCACTGCACTCCAGCCTCGGCGACAGAGCAAAACTCCATCTCAAAACCCAACAATTTTTTAAATATAGACAAAATTATTCTAAAATTTGATGGAAAGGCAAAGGAACTAAATTAGCTAAAACAATTTTGGAAAGAATAAAGTGGGAGGGAATGCTCTATCCAATTTCAAGATTTATTTTACAGTGACAGTAAAGACAGGGTGACACTTGTGGAGGGGCAGACACCGGATCAAGAAGAATAGAGACCCAGAAATAAACCACACGAAGTCGCCGCAGTGCTGTTTGATGAAGGAACACGTGCAGCTCAGGAGAGGAGGTCTCTGTCCACAGGCAGTGGGAGGGACTTGAACCCTGAGGCAAAAACAAGCCCCGACCCGAGTTTCACACGTCTTATAACATTAGCTCAAAGTGGACCCTGGACTGTACATCAGGGAAAAATATAGGAGAACATCATCAGGGTCTAACAGGGCAAGGAGGTCTTACTCTTGACACCAAACACACAAAGGAAAATAATTACAAATTGGACTTCTGCAAAAATGTAAAACTTGCTCTGTGAAAGACCCTGCCAAGAAGATGAAGGAGCAATCCACACAAATCTAACACCAGACCAGCGCCTCGAACACTCAGAGAACACTCAAACTCCAACAGGAAAGGAAAGCCGACAGTGCAATTAGCAAATGAGCACGAGATCTGAAAGGCATTTCAGAAAGAGGACGTACAGATGGCAGATAAGGATATGAGAATGCTCCAGGGCATTAATCATCAGAAAACTGCAAACGGAAACCACTGTGCCCCTATCCCGAAGGCTAACGTAGCAGACAGTGACACAGCGAAGCCCTGCGCGGGGAGGGGCCGGCTGCTGGTTTGCTGCTGGAACCTGAGACACAGACACCCTGGCGGGCAGCAGGTGGTGGCTTTAACAACTAAACCTGCAACTACCCTGCGGCCCAGCACTCACACCACAGGCACTCATCCCAGGGACAGGAAGACTTAAACATCCACACAAAAGCTGTGCTCAAGAGATTACGGCAGCTGGTCCTTCACTGGCCGAAGGGCCAAACAAACTGCGTTATGTCCGACCGTGAAATTCTACCCCCATGCTAAGAGGGAGTGAATATGATACCGTGACATGGATGAATCTCCAGAGAATTATGCTGAGTGGAGAAAAGAGTTAATCACAAAAGGCTGTAAGACTGCACGACTCCACTTACATAACATGCTTGCAACAAAATTAGAGGAGAGGGAGAGCAGAGCCGTGGCCACCAGGGTAGCAGGGAGACAGAGCTAAGTGCCGCCATGAAAGGCATGGCTGGGTGGCATCTCGGCCAGATGGGTGTTGACGTCGGGCTGTGCTGAGGTGACATGGTTTTGCAGGACATTAGACTGGGGGGTGGGGGAGGAGGAGGTGAAGGTGAGGGGGGAGGTCTGTATAATTTCTTACACCTGCATGTGAATTTACAGCTATCTTAAAGGGTTTGATTTAAAAGATGAATTACTAAATCCCTAGTTATGTAACTGGTCATCTAGTTTTCAAAGAACTTGGATCTAATAAAAACTGTTACATATACTTCATCTAAAAGCACTGAAATCTGGTTGTTTAATCTGAAGCTTCCAAAGTAATTTCATGAGTCGCCACTGGGACATCAGCTGTCCCGGACCAATTTAATAAACAAAAAAAGTCAAGGTTCCTAGTGCCTTTTAATTCATGGAAATAAATCATCTTCCCTTTTCTGTACAAGAAACTACTGTTTATTTTTTCCACGGCGTTGTAGTTGCAGTCAAATAAACACGAGGTGAATCATAATGGACTGCAGCATCTTTAAAACACCCTGGGCTTCCTGGCCTAGAACTGGTGGAAGGCGAATCCATCTCAGGAGGACACAGCTGTGGCCCGATCTGGGAGGGCTATCACATACCAGAGGGGTGAGGCTGTGGGAGCTGCAGAGGGCAAAGCATGGGGGTGAGGCTGCGGGCAGCTGCAGAGGGCGAAGCGTGGGGGTGAGTCTGCGGGCAGCTGCAGAGGGCGAAGTGTCTCAGGGAGCTCTTGGGGCGGCTGCTTCTCTTCAAGATGAGAAAACAGTGGCAGAGGTCAGCTCGTGTTGAGGGGCACTGGCAGGGCCTGAGGGGTCTGGGCACTTAGATGGGGTCTGGCCTGGGGGTCCTGGGTGCTGTGGCAGGATGGGGTGTGGGGGGTCCAGTGCTGAGGCGGGGGGGTGTAGGGGGGTCTGGGCGCTGAGGTGGGATTGGGCATGAGGGCCTGGGTGCTGAAGGGGGTCAGCTGTGGAAGCTGATGGTTCCCTTTGCAGCCTGACTTCCCCTCACTCCTTGACCTGGGCCCTCCTCTGTGAGAAACTTTGGAAGTATTTGAGGCAGTCGGGCAGCATCCTGAAGGCCCCCTCACAGCTCCACGCTGCTTCAGGAGGAGGAAGTGGCTTCCCCAGGTGGAACCCCACTTCGGCACCCACAAGCGCCATGCGAGAAACTTGGAAGAGCCCGCTCGCTGCCCGGATTTTCCTCCCTGTGAGCACCGGTGTGGAGTAAGTGGGTCGCAGGATGCTGAGCTCCAGCCTGGCATTATTTGTGAACGGCTTGTTTTAGTCGCTGCTGGGTGCTGACATAAAGCAGTTTTCTTGGTGTGCTTTGTGGTCAAAAGAATTTGAAGCCACTGTCTTAGGGTCTGTATTTTCTTAGAGAATATTTAAAATAGGGCCTGCGTGTGCCCCTTTAGCTTCAGGGAGGGGCCTGCATGTGCCCATGTGTGCCAACTGGCCCACCAGACCCCAGCAGGTCCCAGGAACCGTCCGTGGGCTTGGGGCTTCCCTGCCCCACTCAGAGGTGAGAGTCAGTTTCTTAACCAGGGTGTTTTCAGAACCCTCCTGGCTGGGCGTGATCTCCAGAGATCCCAGTCCTAGTGGTCTGCGTGGCTCAGCCCTCCCTCCCATCCAGGGTCTCTGAAAGAGCTGGTGAGTGCTGCCAACGCTTCAAGCTCGAATCCAGGGGTGTGTGTGGCGCATGGTGCAGCCCTGGAGAGGCGTGCGGAGAGGAAGAGAGAGAATGAGATAGAGAGGGGTCCTGTGGGTGCGTGTGGCATGTGCGGAGGGCTGCCTAGGTTCTCAGCACAGCGTGGCTTCTTCCCTGCTGGTCTCGGCATGGTGGCTGCTGAATCCATGTGGCTGCTCACACAGCCTGCACTGACCGCCCCCACCCCCATCACAGCTCCTCCCGCTTTGTCCCTTTCACTTCTCCACTGCCCAGCACCTCCCCTCCCTCCAGGCCTCCAGCACCTGTGCCTTCTGACCCCTCCCTCAAGGTGCTCTCTGCCTGTGTGTCTCTGTCTCTGTGTGTCCCTGTCTCTGTGTGTCTCTGTCTCTGTATCTCTCTGTCTCTGTGTCTCTCTGTCTCTGTGTGTCTCTGTCTCCTTTTTTCACTCCCTCCTGCTTCCTAGTAAACCTTGTCATTGGAGGGGTAACCACATGCCTTTCTGATCATGGGTTTGTCTCTGGGTGTGGAAATTCCCTTTAGTAAATATTTGCAGTTGGTGCTTTGAGCAGTGGGATGCGCAAAGTCGTGCAGCGCTGCCCTCCAGAGCCACGAAGTTCCTGGTGCAGCGTGAGTGGCCCTGGAGAGCTCTCGCCCCTGCCAGCCCCCTGCTCCTGGCCAGGTGGTAGCTCCCGGCTTCTTGCTGCTCATGGCCCCCTGATCTGGATGGTCACAGCTCCCCGTCAGTGCTCAGGGGAGGTGGGAGGGATGGCCTGTGCTGTCCAGAATCCCCTGGAGAGAGTTCTGGGAGCCTGGCAGTCAGTCTCTGTGGAAAAGCCCTGGCATCTGGATGACACCAAGGAGTTTCAGGACCTACAAAACCCTTTGAGGCTCCAGGCAGATGAAACGTGGTGGCGCCTCTAAGCAGTGACTCCATGGGAGAGGGGGCTGAACAAGGGGACTAGAACCCCAGCGGCATGGCAGACAGCGGCCCCGTCCCACTCCACCCGCCACCCAATGTCTTCCACTGCTCCTCTCTCTCTTCTCTGCACCAAGAGGAGTCACCAGACGCATTCCTGCCCAGCTGTCTCCTCTAGCTTTGCAGTTCCAGGACTGAGCCACGGCAGCCACCACCTACCACCCACAGCGCAGTGACTCCATGTTCCAGAACAGCCCAGATTTGGCAGAAGGAAGCTTGGCTTGAGGCCCTATTTGTCAGGTGACCTCAGATAATTCCCTTCATAACCCACAAAGTGGGAAAAGTGCCAAGACAATATTCATGAAAGCACTTTACAAAGTGTGAAAGTACAAGCTTTTGAAAACATGAATACTTAAAATCTTTCCATCTACCCCTAGTGGTCCGTGAGGGTCTTCACACGTTTTTAAGGCAGCTTGTGTGTCTGAGCATCTTTGTGCCAAGACTGTATTTCAGTGTCTTCCTCCATTACCAGCACAATAATATTGCAGCAGCAAATCAAGGGTCGGGAGAGAGGCCTTAGAAGCCAGGAACAGTGGAGCTTCACCATGTGTTTGTCCAGGTCCACGGGACTTGCCAGCACCGCTGCACTGAGTTTTCTCACGGATGCAGACTGAATCAAATTGGCAACCCTGAAATGGAAAAAGATGAGCTTGTTACAGCTTAAAATTTGCATCTCCCTGTGACATGCTCTGTGGAGCCCTCAGCAGGACAGAATGAGCCGGTGAGGAGCAGTGGGTATGCACGTCATTAAAATTCTGCATGAAGCTGAACTTGCACCTGCTTGCAATGCCTCTCTGTGACACTGAACGTGGAGAATATTCACATTTTGTCCATTGGAAAATGAGGGCTGGAAACAGAGACACAAGCGGTGTGAACTGCTCTTACTCACATCTCACCCTTCATCTGCCTGGCAGCCTCCCTGCCGCTTGCCTTCTCAGCTCCCCTCACCTCCTCCGTCACCTCCTAGCCTTTTCGCAATTCCTCCCGCTTTCTTTTCTCTTCTCATTCCGTGTGTGTGTGTCAGGAAGCTTGAGCCATGCTGCTTTACACAACTCTGTGCTGCAGCAACCACCTTGTTCCCTCCCTCGTGTAGCTTATGGCCTATGGTTCTTTTTATCTTAATTTTATTCATTCAGCAAACATTCCTAAGGTCTACAGTGCACGTCTGGTGCATGTTTGGGAGCATGTTTGGTTTACAAAGACAAGTAAGAGGCTTTCCTGTTCAGGGACTCAGCGTCTCAGCAAACACTGGGTGCTCTAAACTGGCACTGCTGAGTGCGTGTCTGTCAGCGGATCCCTCAGAGGAGAACCTGTGACACTAGTTGGGTAAGGAGTGAGCCGTGGCCACTGCCAGAAACTCTGTCAGCTCCTCCCAGATAAGTCCCACTGAAGGGGCATTGTCCTTGGTGCCACAGAGTCTCGGGCATCTGCCCTGCTGGAGACCTGTGGCTCTGGTTCACTGGCTTTATTACCAACCTACTGCCCTCAGCTCCCTGCCACCTCTCGGTAGGCGAGTGTCACGTTCTGTTCATTTCTGCATCCCCAGTACCAGGCGTGGCACCCGGTGCATGGCAGATGCTCTGTAGATGTCTATTGGACTCCTATCAGCAGCGTCGCCTGGGGTGGATGGGGAGGCCCACGGCACATGTGGATCGCACTATGCTCTCCGCCCTACAGCAGCAGTTCCCAAGCTTTTTGGCACCAGAGACCAGTTTCATGGAAGACAATTTTTCCATGTACCCGGTGGTGTGGGGACGGTTTCAGGATGATTCTAGTGCATTAGCTTTATTGCGTACTTTATTTCTATTATTATTACGTTGTAATATATGATGAAATAACTATACAACTCATGTAGAATCAGTGGGAACCCTAGGCCTGTTTTTCTGCAACTAGAGGGGCCGATCTGGGGGTGATGGGATGCAGTGACAGATCATCAGACATTAGATTCTCATAAGGAGCCACAACCTAGATCCCTCATGTGCACAGTTCACAATAGCATTTGTGCTTCTGTGAGAAACTAAAGTCGCCACTGCTCTGACAGGAGGCAGAGCTCAGGCGGGAACATGAGCACTGGGAAGCAGCTGGAAACACAGATGACGCTTCGCTCACTCACGTGTCACTCACCTGCTATGTGCCCCAGTTCCTTACAGGCCACAGACCAGTACCAGTCCGTGGCCTGGGGGTCGGGAGCCCCTGCCCTGATGCACCCTGCAGTGCTCTGATCACTGGAACTGGCTCAATGAGAGAGACGTTGTACAGAGGTGCTTAAAAAATATCCAAATAGAGAATAAAGCATTTCTCATCACATGTGGTTAAAAGTGGGTGCGTTTCGAGGTGAGAGGTTTTGCTTGGAAGAGAGGCTGGTACCCAGCCCAGGCCTTTCCAGGGGGCCTGCAGGAGAGAGAAGGCCCCATCCCAGAGTGCACCTCATTGAACAAGGATTTTGAGGAATGGCAGCTGCAGGAGCAGCTCTGAGAAGTTGCCCTTTTGAAAGCGGAATTTGCCTCTGTGAAGGAATCTCTACCTGCTGGACATCCCTCTGGGGTCCGGGAAGAGGAGGGAAACTCAGTTATAAGCGACCTTGCAGAAAGCTCTATCACAAGCCCACAGCAAGTTGTGCCCTCCGTCACCTGCCTTTCTGCTCACTTCCCTGCTGCCGGACGCCCCCACCTTCTTTCTTTTAGTTGAAGATAAACTAGGGGTCAGGGCGGGTGACCTCCTGCAGATTTGCGCATATCCCCCTGGAGTCTCCTACCCAAGCATGAGGTGTGTGCATTCATAAATTTCTGTTTTTGTTTTTCTCTTGTTCATCTGCCATGGGTTACGGGTGCCCAGTTTTTCTTCTACAGGAAAACAATTTGCTCCACTTGGAAGAAGGGGAAAGGCCACAGAAAGGCAAGTTGACCAGAAGACCCTCACAGCATCCCCCACCACCACCTCCTCTGTCTCTAGGGAAGGCGTGGAGGCTGGTGGTGCATTGGCCAGGGGCAGAGGCAATGGCCACGGGCTGGGATCACTGTGGAAGCCCCCAGACTGAAGCCCCACTGCCTGATTTCATCATCCTTTGCGTCACTCTGTGACCTATGACTTTGACCCTCTCTCCTAGCTCGCCTGGCCTGGTGGGGATGGGAGCCACTTATTTAGGTCTGGGGACTCCAGGCTTTAGGGTTTTGCAGGCAGATTTGGTGCCTGGGCAGAGGCAGGAATGAGCTGGGAACACAACCCTCAGAGGTCCCGAGGTAGTCCTGGCCATGGGGGCCATGAAAAGATGACATCTCTTTCCATTCTGCCGTCAGTGCCCACACATGGTTTAGGAGGTGGAGGTCATGAGATGGCACCCGTGTCCATGTGCTCGGCTCTTGTTCTGCTCAAGGCTCGTGGTGTTACTGGTGGAAACAGAGGATGCTGGAAGCAGGGGGTTCGTTTTGCAGCAGAACCACAGCATCTGTGGGCAAATATAGGGGTTTGGGCCCGTGTCCAACCAACTGGCCCTTGCAGTGGGCCCTCCACAGCCTCTAGCCTCTGGGGACTAATGGAGACTTTTCTTGACACAGCTCTAAGTTGTTCAGCTCAGTCTTTTTCAGTAATTCCCAAATTGCAGCCCATATGTACTGAAAACTACCAGCAAAATAAAAAGCAATGTGTCCTCTATTCATAATTATTTTTTAAAATAAAATTTCAGGAACTAATTATTGAAATTTTGCAAAATTATTGAAATTTTGAAAGTCACATTTAAAACATGACTTTCTACATATTTTTAAGGTTTTGCTTGTAAATTTTATTACTCATACATACAAAATTCTGAAGTGGATAAGAACAAGTACTATATACTTGATCTTAGCCAAAAGCTCAAGAATCACGCCATGCGAGAGAGATCCAAGATGGCCGATTAACAACAGCTCAGGATTGTAGCTCCCAGTGAAAGCGCAGAGAGTGAGTGGACGCCGCACTTTCAGACGAATTTTTGTTGCCCACAGACTAGGAGATTCCCGGAGGAGGAGCCACACGGGTCGCCAGCGCGACTTTTTTGGCCGGCGCGGCTATTTTGCCGGCGCCCCAGCACGGCGCTTCTCGGCGCGGAGTATACGGGACGACTCCGGCTCGGCTGGTCCCGTCCCCACAAGGAGAACAGCAA